>AWWV01009679.1:0-56276 GCA_001974805.1 Corchorus capsularis | reverse complement strand
AACAATAATTTAAAGGCATACTTCTTCTCCAATGGTATGAATCAATCAAATTTAACTATGGATCCTTGATTTAAAGATGAATTCAATATTTATCCTTGATGATCCCCGGTCTAGGTAAAATCCAACACGTATATTAGATAGGATTTCCCTTTTGAGGCTTAAAATGTCCCTATTATTCCTTCGGTGACTAATTTCCTAGTTAGGACTTAAAAATCACCTAAGAACAATGCATAAAGAACAATTATTTTTCACACATGCTTAATAAATAAAACCAAACACCAAGCAATTTCTCGCCCAATGGTAAATTTTTTCCCTTGGACAGAAGGGTTTATTTTCATCCAATTGCTACCGATAATCAAACTTGAAGGGTTAGTTCTAAGCCTGATCTAGTTATAGATCTATCAACTTACCTCTTCAGCGGCCGTTCCAAATTAATAAGAATCAAGATCATGAAATAAAACAGAGACTTACTTACTATCTATCAAGAACTAACATCAAATTATAAGTACATAAATCTCACCATAATCAATTGATTGAATTCACCAAAGGATAAGAAGTATAAGGATTTAGCTACTCATGGATTTAGGAAAATCCATGAAGGACATAAGAAAACTTGCAAGACTAGAAGGGGGCGAAATCTCCTTCTTGAAACCCTAGGGATGCCGAACCTCTCTATGCAAAGAGAGGGTGTCGACACACCTAGCCTAAAACTATGAAAAATAGAAGAAAAGAAATTCTATGTGATGTATGTGAAGGTATGTGATTTGTGTTACAGAAGGTGACTATTTATAGTGGACTAATTAGACTCCTCGTAGACTTAGGAAAGGGTCTAGGACGGTTTAGAGGCTGACTTGGTCTCCAAGTTGGCTTAAAAGTCCTCCTAGAGCTGAAATCCTTGTGAAAATAGGACTCTAGAAAATTCTGGATTCGTGCAGAAACTTCGACAGCAATTTCAGGCTTGAAGATGGAAGAATTGGGTTTTGGACTTCAAAGAAAAGTTGTTGATCTCAGAATTATCTTTCCAACGGCCACTCACGGGCCTAAAATAGATATCTGAGCAGAAAGTTATGGCCTTTTTACCGATACTGCACTTAATCCTATTCCAAATAGGACTAGTTGCGGGAAATTGCGGGATTTGGATATTTTGAAGGGTTCATGCGGCACAAATTGGGATTTTAACTCATATTATGGGCTTATATGGGCTGAGTATTATCCCATATAAAATATCCAAAATTCCATAGCTTCCAGGCTTGTTCAGGGCTTGTCTTTAATCCTTTGCTAACAAGCTCTAAATCTTCAATTCATGCTTCTTGAAATATTTCTTCATTGGTCTTCAAATCTTAAAATTATCTTCAAACACGAACTTTGAATCTCCAAATCTTCTCTCCAAATTACTAAGTCCATATTTGAGTAAAAAGTCACCAAAAAGCTCCAAAAAGAGTGAAAAACAACAAGTTTCCACTTTTCTTGTCTTCAAGACCTAAAAACACAAATACTTGCAAAATAGGGTTGAAATACACATAAAAATAGCAAAAACGTAGGAAAATAGCTATCGAAATAGGGTTAATTTGAACTCCATCATTAGTGAAGGAACAAATGGGCATGGGCAACAATAGAAGAGTATGTGGTTTGTGTGCTTCAAATGAACATCCTATCGATGTTTGTCCTACTTTGTTTGATGACCAAGTAGAAGAAGCCAATGCAGTAGGATATCAGGGATCCAACACTTATAACCCTGGATGGAAGGGTTATCCCAACTTGAGGTATGGTAATCCTAAAAATGCTAACAGACCACCTTACTAATCTCAACCTGCAGCTTCATTCCAAAGGAATGCTCAAACTCAACCAACAATTCAAGAGCAGAACTCGAATTTGGAAGCAATTTTGCAGAAGTTGACTGAGAATCAGTTGAGACATGATGCAGAGCTCACAAGCATCAAGAATCAAATGGGAGAGCTCACAAACCTTAAGAATCAAATGGGACAACTTGCTAATGCCGTGAGTAGAATAGAAAGGCAACACTCTGGGAAAGTTCTATATCAAATAATTGACCCAAGAGCAGATCTTAAGGCAATTACTTTGAAATGTTGTAAGCAAGTTGGTGATCTTCGGGAATTGGAGAAGGAGCGTGAAACTTTGGTGCAAAACAAGGAGATTTCGTCCCCTGATGCTTGCCGCGAGCGGGGAGGTCAGCTTCCTGCGAAAGGGAGCCCCTTGACGTGCGCGGGGAGGTCACCTTGCCACGCGCGGGGAGCCCCAGTAGCTGAGAAGACGAAGACAATGACCTTATCGCACCCAACAAGCCTCCTTGCCATTCACGGACTACACCAGAATCCTCCAATGATAATTCCTTAGCTTCTAAGGGCCAGGTGAACTCTAAACTTCCTAATTCCAATGTCAAGACTAATGCTTGCCTTCCTCCTTTTCCATCTAGGTTAGCTAAGAAGACCAAAGAGGATGTTGACAATGAAATTTAGGAGACTTTTAAGAGGGTGCAAGTTAACATCCCTCTCAATGGAGCTATCAAACAAGTGCCTCGCCATGCTAAGTTCTTGAAAGATCTTTGCACCAACAAGAGGAAGCATAAAGGGAATGAAAGGGTAAGCTTAAATGAAAATTGTTCTGCCATCCTTCAAAGGAAATTGGCAGTCAAGTGCAAGGACAAAGGTTCATTTTCCATCCCTTGTACAATAGGAGATAAGAAGTTTGAGAAGGCTTTGTGTGATTTAGGTGCTTCAATTAATGTTATGCCTTACTCGATTTACATTAAACTTAGCATTGGTCTTTTGATTGAAACCGACGTGATTATTCAACTCGCCGATCGGTCTAACGTTTATCCCGAAGGGGTTGTTGAGGATGTGCTTGTGCAGGTTAACGAGCTTGTTTTCCCAGCCGATTTCTATGTGCTTAAGATCGAGGAAGATGAGCTTGATCTTCGACCTATTCCTCTGCTTTTAGGGAGACCATTCCTTCGCACTGCAAGGACCAAGATTGATGTGTATGAGGGAATCTTGACCATGGAATTTGATAACCATATGATCCGGTTTGATATCTTTGAAGCTATGCGTTATCCTAGTGATGTGCATGCTGTTTTCTCTATTGATGTTTTAGATACATTAGCGGATCAAAATTTGTTGCTTGATAATGATGATGGGGTAGAACTTGTTTTGCATAATGGGTTGGATGGTAAAACTTATGAAAATCATGACATGTCTCTTCCTGATAGAATCTCTGAGGTAATATATGAGTTGCATTCTATTCCTCCTAAGAATGTGAAAGATGATTTATTGTATTTGGACTTACCTATTCCTTCTTCTAAATCACTTCCATCAATCATTAAACCACATGTGGTTGAATTGAAACCTTTACCTGATCACTTGAAGTATGTTTTTCTTGCTTCTAATGATACTTTACCTGTTATTATCTCTAGTAAGTTAACCTCTCTGCAGGAAGAGAAACTTTTGAGAGTTTTTAGGGAATACAAGGAAGCCATTGTATGGAGCATTGCCGACATTAAAGGGATCAGTCCTTCGATTTGCATGCACAAAATCCTTTTGGAAAATGAAGCAAAACCTGTTAGGCAACCCCAAAGGAGACTAAATCCCAACATGATGACGGTAGTGAAGGATGAGGTAGTAAAACTTCTTGAAGCTGGAATCATCTACTCCATCTCTGATAGTAAATGTGTAAGTCCCGTTCAGTGTGTTCCTAATAAATTAGGTATGACAGTGGTGAAAAACCAAGATGATGAGCTTGTTGCAAAAAGGGTTCAAGATTCCTGGAGGGTTTGTATTGATTACCGAAAATTGAATGAAGTAACTCGAAAGGATCACTTTCTACTTCCTTTTATGGATCAGATGCTGGAAAGGTTAGCTGGTCACGAGTTTTATTGCTTCCTTGATGGTTATAGTGGCTATTTCCAGGTACCCATTGCTCCTGAGGACCAAGATAAGACCACATTTACTTGTCCATATGGAACTTTTGCATACAGGAGGATGCCTTTTGGTCTTTGCAACGCCCCAGCTACTTTTCAAAGGTGCATGATGAGCATATGTCAAGATTATGTAGAACAAATCATTGAGGTATTTATGGATGATTTCTCAGTCTATGGTAACTCTTTTGATACTTGTTTAGATAATCTTGCTTTGATTTTGAATAGGTGTAAGGATACTAACCTAGTTCTAAACTCTTTTAAATGTCACTTTATGGTTGATCAAGGAATAGTTTTAGGCCATGTTGTATCTAGTAGAGGTTTAGAGGAAGATAAAGCTAAAGTTGATATTGTTCAGAATCTACCTTACCCCTCTACCGTGAGGGAAGTGCGTTCTTTTCTTGGACATGCAGGTTTTTATCGCAGATTTATCAAAGATTTTTCCAAGATTGCTGCACCCTTATGCCATCTACTTCAGAAAGATATGGAGTTTCATTTTGATGATGCATGTAAAAAGGCATTTGATACCTTGAAGCTTGCATTGACATCTACAACCATTGTTCAGCCACCTAGATGGGACTTGCCTTTCGAGCTTATGTGTGAAGCCAGCGACAATGCCGTTGGAGCTGTTTTAGGGCAACGAGTTGACAAACTCGTCCATGTCATCTATTATGCTTCTCGTACCCTAAACTCCGCTTAGAGAAACTACACAACAACGGAGAAGGAGCTTTTGGCTATTGTTTTTGCTTTAGAAAAGTTTCGTTCCTATTTACTTGGTGCTAGAGTTATTGTTTTCTCTGACCATGCAGCTCTTAGGTACTTATTGTCAAAAAAGGAATCTAGACCTCGCTTGATCCGTTAGATTCTCTTGCTACAAGAATTCCACATTGAAATCAAGGACAAGAAAGGCGCGGAAAACTTGGTTGCTGATCATCTTAGCTGCTTACATAATGAAGAGGATGCCACTCCATTAGGTGATTTCTTTCCTCATGAGAGTCTTTTGATGATTAATTCTGAATTGCCTTGGTATGCGAATATTGTGAATTATTTAGTTTCTTGGCAATTACCTAGTGATTTGAGTAGGCACCAAAAAGCTAAGTTGAAATGTGATGCTAAGAATTATTTGTGGGATGAACCTTATTTGTGGCACTTTTGTTCTGATCAAATAGTTAGAAGATGCATTCCACAACATGAACAAGCATCCATTCTAGATTTTTGTCACTCTTATGCATGTGGTGGTCACTTTGGACCCAAGAGAACTACTAGAAAAGTGCTTGAATGTGGGTTTTACTGGCCTTCCATTTTTAAAGATGCATATATGATTGTAAAACATGTGATGGATGCCAAAGAGTAGGAAATTTGTCTCAACGAGATCAAATGCCTTTGCATCCTATAATTATTGTTGAAATTTTTTATGTATGGGGTATTGATTTTATGGGTCCTTTTCCTGCTTCTTCTGGTAATTTCTATATCTTGTTAGCATGTGATTATGTGTCTAAATGGGTGGAAGCTATAGCTACCAAAACTGACAATGCTAAAGTGGTTGCAGAATTTGTCAAGACTAACATCTTTAGCAGATTTGGCATCCCTAAGGCTTTAATCAGTGACAAGGGCACACATTTTTGCAACAATGTGATACAATCTCTTGTTAAGAAATATGGGGTAACTCATAAAGTTTCCACAGCTTATCACCCCCAGACAAGTTGTCAAGCGGAGATTTCTAATCGGGAAATTAAGTTAATCTTGGAAAAGACGGTGAACCCAAATAGAAAAGATTGGAGTTCAAGACTTCCCGAAGCACTTTAGGCTTACCGCACCGCCTACAAAACTCCATTGGGGATGTCTCCCTATCGGTTGGTCTATGGTAAGGCTTGTCATTTACCGGTGGAGTTGGAACATAAAGCTTGGTGGGCCGTGAAGCAATGCAATATGGACATTGATGAGGCTGGTTTGCATAGAAAACTCCAAATCCAAGAGTTGGAAGAAATTCGGAATGATGCCATTGAGAATGCCGCCATTTACAAAGACAAGATGAAGAAGTGGCATGACAACATAATCAATAGGAAGTCATTTTTTGTTGGTCAAAAAGTTTTGCTATTTTACTCGCGTCTTAAACTTTTTCCAGGTAAACTTCGATCTCGGTGGGATGGACCTTATGAAGTAGTGAAAGTATATCCCCATGTAGCAGTTGAAATTAGAAACCCGAAGTCATCTCAAATTCTCAAAGTCAATGGGCACCGATTCAAACCATTTTATGAGGGACTCAAGGCTTGCGTCGAGTACTTCCAAGAACTCGATGATCCCATTTACCCACCACCGCCAAATCCTTGACCACTCTTGGATATGTCGAGCTAACGATATTAAACAAAAGCGCTTATGGGAGGCAACCCAATTTTTAGTTACTTTTAATTTCACTTTATTTTATTTGTTTTATTTTATTTTATGGTGGACAGGTTGAAAAAGCGAAACTGAAGTTACAATAAGCCCTGAGGCTTGATGCACACAGCAAGGGCCCTTGACGTAAACAGGGAGGTCCAGAGTGAAGAAAGAATTTCTGAGCCTGCCCACTCGTGGGGAAGCCTCCTTCACGTAAGCGGGGAGCCCCAGATCCTCCAATTTCATACAGGGGAGTGTTCTTACTTTTTATTCCTTTCCTCCTTTATTTTGCTAAATTGTGTCCATTAAGGACAATGTCACATAGATTTAGGATTGCATATAGTTTTATTTTCTTAGTTTTTGATTTTCTCTTTTATTTTGCATATCATGTAGAGTAAAGGATCTAGAGATCACTTTCTTTTATGCAAGTTTGATTTGTTGATTGATGCAAAGCATGATTTGGATGAATACATGACATTTTGTTGATTAAGGATGCTGTTTTAGTCAACTCATGTTCTATTGAAATGTTTACTGTTTATTTTGCATATGTTTTCATTATGTTGCTACACTTGCATGAATGTTTAACCACCCATATGTATGCGTTGTTTCAATATGTGTTTTTCATTCATTGTTGTGATTTGAGCATTCATTCTAAGCACACATTGAGGACAATGTGTACCTTAAGTGTGTGTGGGCGCGGGGGGGGGGGGGGGTAATCTATTAGTTTTAGATTCTAGAGTCAAGACATGGAGAGTATTTTTCGAACTGTTTTGGATTAGTATTTGCATGAATGAAAAGCTTTTACAGTGTTTTCGATAGTTATTTTGAGTTGGTTAATGAGATGGACAAGTAATGAGAAACTTTTTCTTGTTAATTCTAAGTAAAGGCTTTTCTCTTTCAAAATTTAGCAAGTGATAAGTAATTTTTAGTATGAAAAATGGATTTTCAAGTGCTTTTATTCCCTGAACTTGTATCTCATTCTATCTGAGTCAAAAGAAAGCAAACAAAGACCCCTTTGAGCTTCAAAGTGATTAGTGATTTACAAGAGTAAGTGTGGGGGGATGTATATTGAGATATATAGAGGAAAAGAGATACTTCTGATCTTACTATAGTTGTCACTCTGAAAAATGGAGTAATAAGGTAAGAAAAAGAGGATAAGAGGCATGGTATAGAAGTGAGGAAGTATTGTCTCTCTAGAACAAAAAAAAAGCACCAAAAACAGAAGCGTGCAAACAAGTTCAAAGTGCCAAACAATTATGCAAATCAATTAAAAGGCACTAGTGGAGGATGTGATGGGCTAGTAGCCCCAAAAATTTAAGACTTGTTTTCACCTATGAGTTTATTTAAAATCTTTGGTGGTTATTATTTTGTCTCATTGATAGGATGGAAATACAAATTTTGGTTAAGTATGTACTTGAATGTTCATTGGTCTACGATGATGGAATTCTTATTAACTTGTTGCTTCTAGATTGAGATTTGACAGTGCTTAGACATTGATTGGAAAATTGTTTTGAATTGTTTGGATGATATTGAGACTTACTTGAATGGCTTTGAACATATTGTTTTTGCTACCTTTGTGAATGTGAATCTTTTTCAAAACACTAGAAAGATCTCTCTAATGTCTATATCCTAAATGTTTGTGGGTGTCATTCTAGTTAAGTAAACCCTCAGGAGACTATAACTCCTCCTTTAATGTCTTCGATTAAAGGTTTAAAGGCTTGCGTCACGTGCTTTGCCGCCGTACACCTACGAAAGTGGAACCAATACTTGTTTTAGTTTTAGTTTTAATATTTTACTTAGTTAGCTTGCCAAGGGACTAGCAACACTTAAGTGTGGTGGAAATTGATAGGCATTTATTTTACTTAGTTATCTATGTTTAATTTGTACATTCTTAATGTCTATCTTGTTTCATTTCTACCTAATTGCTTTGTTTTTGTCTTATAGGTATTTTTGAAGATGCTAATGATGAAATAGGACCATTCAAGGTGATTTCGTGACGTATTTGGACAAGCTATTCGGATCTCGGGACTTTGATCACGGAGTGGACAACATCTTAGAAGCAATGGAATCGCAATTCAAGCAAAGAAGAAAAAGATGAAGTTCTGATGCTCCCCATGAGTGGGGAGGCACCCATGCCGAACCTGTCAAGCTCCTGGAAGCAAATAAATTTCCTGATGCTACCCGAGATGGGGGAGGTACCCTTGCCGCACACGGGGAGGCTCCTGACAGATTACGAATTTCAGCAGAAAAATCCTATTTTTAGTGGGCTTTTCTCCATATTCTTCTTTAGATTATTTCCTACTTTCATTGGGCTTAATGGGTCCAAGTTAGTCCTAGTCCTTTTAGTATTTGGATAATTCAAATTTCCTTAGTTAGGTAGGAGTAGAAATTTGTAGCCCTATATAAAGGCACTTTTAGTTGAAAAACGAGATATCTATCTCCAGCTCTCTTTATTCTTTTCCTGGAGCAACTTCTTCTTCTCATGTCTTTGGGTTTTATTAATTCAATTGATAATTGTGTTTTTATTCTCAATAACATGAGTAGCTAATTTTCTTGTTTCCAATTCCTTGATTAAACTAATTGGTTGATTTGTAAGAATTGTTCTTAATTCAAATATTCATCTTAGTATTCTATAATTCCGGATTTAATTTTATGTTTTTATAATTCTTGTTAATTTGGGTGATCAACTTATTAATTAGGATTATAAATCTATTGCTAGTTGGAATTCTATACCGTTTGGTTAGGTTTCACATGGTAGTAACTAGTGAATAGGAGGGGTTATCAAAAGATAGCTGGAACTCACTAGGGAATTATAGATGCAAATTGAATGCTTGCCCGTTTGGGGAGTGTTATTTGTAAAGGCTAAAATTCACTAAACTTAATGCTGTTGAACCTTGAATTCTTTGTGCGTTTGCCATAGGGTTATGACCTTAATTAGGCTAATTAATAGCGTTCGCTTTAATTAGTATTGTGGTGAATTCATGAGATTGATTAGTGTTCGTTGTCAATCTACACCTTCTATTTTGATGAATATTTTAACTTCTTTTGTTTCAATTATCAGGTCAACCTAATTAGTCAAGCTTGGGATTGGAAGTTTTCTCATAATCACTCTTTCTTTTACTTAAATTAATTGCAATTTATTTTAGTTAGTTTTATTTGATTTCATAGTTTAGTTTCAATTATCCAAAACCTCGTTGATTTATTTTGTTGTTAGAAAGTAGTTAGTGAACAACTCCCTGAGGATCGACCTAGACTTGCCCTATCTATAGGAAGGTTTAGTAATTTATTTTTGGTGATAAACGACATCCATCATTTACCTATCTTTTAATATAGTTTAGATGTTTACCAGCCTTAACGGTTAAGAACACAAAAATAAGAAACAAAAAAATCAATAGTTGATTTATCAAGGCATTTGCAGTTTACCGTAAAGAATATTACAAGTGGCCAGTATTTTGATTTTTAAAGGACGAATGCCAACTCATCATGGAGATTATATTTCCATTATCGGCATGTTCATTCTTCACACTTTTCTTAGTTTCAACATTTCCCCCATTTTGAGTTCCATTTAGAATCCAAACAACTCCATTTATACTTTTTTTAACTAACCCCTGCGTCTTTGTCCAACTTAGGCATATATGTGTTAAGGATAGTTTGGTTTTTGCTAACTGTCGGGATATGTGGAGCTTACTAGACATTTCTTGCAGCTCCCAATATACTATAACTTCAATTCTTTACATTGAAGCTATTTTTACAGGCATGTTTCAGAAAGATTTGCAAGTCAAAAGTGTGGAGCAGGTTTTTTATACTGTTAGTAAGACATGAACTCTTTCAAATGTTAAGTCCAAGTTAACTTACTATTTTAACATCCCGTTTAAGATTCAACCTTGCATTTTGATAAGCTTTGCATTGAAGAAAAATCCTATTTTAAGTTTTGTTCTAGCTATCTTTCATAGTTGGTTGATCTTAGCTTATTTTTCATAGCTATTTAATTTGCTGGATTTTGCAATTCCTCCGAATTAGGTTGAAGAGCAGTAAAAATCTTAGGCTTTACTCCCAACAAAGAACAATTCTGACAAGAGGAGATTAGGCTTTTGAAAGAGAGATGAAAACATTCCAGTGATCAAGGTTGCACTTCATCTAAAGTATTTCTAATTTGTATGTTGATTTTGCAAAGAATTTCGTCTAAAGTATTTGTAATTTGTATATTGATTTTGCAAAGAACGAATTCATTTTCAATAAACTTAGTTGTATCTTCAGTATTTATATTTCAATAAACTTTGGTGGCACATCCTCGAGCATTTGCATCAGCATTATTTGGGCGCCCCAAGTGGAATGGAAATGTTGGAAAACTCAGCAATTGTAGTAAGAGTTGACAGCCCTCTTTTCAGTGTTGGTCATCCATCCTTCTCGTTCAGATAGACAACGTTATTGAGTTTTGATCGTTCGATGTCCAAAGCCTGCAGTTGAAGTGTATATAGTCATGCACATAAACAGACTATACCACATGTTGATATCCAAATAGTACCTCTGTTCATATATTTTCCCTAAACGACTTGCAGTACACTAACATTGAAATCGGATTCGATATATATATTAAGAAATCATGTTTGCGCAGCAAAGCGTGCGGGACGAACCTAGTAATATATAGTATATACATCGATATCTAGTCTAACTTTCCATATTCCAGATTTCCAATAAGATAGGCGATGCTATAGTATATGAAAAGGAAGAATTTAAAGCTTGTTGAATCATATGGTAAAAGATTGTGAATCTATATCTATCATGATTCGGTCTCGGTCTATCAAAATCTCACACGCACACCTAAAATTTGTGATCTTACTAACCAAAACAAGAGTCAATATTACTTATCCAAAAGAAAAAAAGAAAATGAGTCGATATATTTTCAATAACCAAATAGAGTACTTGATAATTTTATTTACACGTCAAAAATGGTAGGAGTAGTACTCCTTGAATAATTGAAAGCAGGTAAGTAAAGGAGCAAGAAACTTCAAATTATTGGTCCTTTCCTATTGTTCGGGACTAACAAGCTTGCATTGCAGGCCCCAGAGCCAAAAATGCAACATCGCACAATCAATGCCAATAGCCAGCAGGCATTGTCAAATTGGATTTGGACTGGATCTCATTTGATGCGTGGGCTCTAGAATTGCCTCTTTTGCCTACGTACAACATGGGCTTTGTCCTCCTCAACCGCTTTCACCACAAATTTTATTTCCTATCCACAAGGGTACCCTAATAGTTAAAATTTAAAATATCTTATGTGATGTCTCGAGGTCGAATTTTGGGATGGACGATGAAGGATTGTGAGATAGGATAGGAGAGAGTTATCTCTAATTGTGTAACCCATTTCAAAAGAACTATCCTCACCATATATTTTATTTTGGTATTCGGTGCATAATTCCATGTTTCAATGAGCAAGTTCAAGATCTTGGAAATTTAGTTTACCAAAAAAAAAGATCTTGGAAATTTATCCTCAATCCATGTGTTTATCATCGATATTCTTGTCATGAACTAACAATCATTTTAATATTTACTACGTGGAGATTAGTAAATGATCCCTTTTTTGTTCAAAATAAAGGGTAAATGATCCTTTTCAAACAATGTTTTACATTTTGGGTAATTAGGTAAATGCACATGATCAAGGGCTGAGATTTAATCTTGAAAGTCCTAAGAATGGATGGATTTTAACCATCTTAGGCCAAAGTCAACTAGAAAAAGGTTTAACTTTGACTCCAAAACCTTAATTTTTCCTAATTTAATTATGGGAATTAAGGAAATTAGGGGAATTATATGATTTTTATCCAAGACATATTTGGACTGCCCCATTTACCACATAAATTAGGGCTAGGCCGAATCATGCCTTTGAATTCGGATTTGGGCCTTCTCGGGATAGACTTTTGATAACTTTTCAATCAAGGACGAGTAAACTAGAGTTTTGGATTGGAGCTTGAAGATGATTGATTTAAGGTTGCAGCCTTTACTAAATATTTTCAATTAGTTGTAATGAACATGCTGTCCAAATTTCAGCTAATTCCGATTTCGGAAGCAACTTTTCCCTGTTGTGAAATTAAGGACAAAATCCAATCCCGGGGCAATTTTGGCATTGTGATTTCACCATTAGCATGGAATCTTAGTCTACATTGAATATAAATGCTATACGGAAGAATCGAGCCATGTTTGCCACTTTTCGTAACTTTTTTCACGGTTTTCAATTAAGGACATAATGGTTATTTGACCCCGGTTTAAGCCATTTCCTTAATCGATTTTTGATGACATTAACATGTGGTATTAGTGGCATGGTATGGGACCATATTTCAAGGTTCAATTGATTAAGTTCAAGTTTTTTGGCATTTGGAAGCAGTTTCGTCACCATTTTGTCACTACGCACTGGCTTTAACACCCTTTTTGCTGCATCGAAGCTAGAGGCTTGGTTTAATTCAAAAATTTGGCAATAAAATGTGATAATAATCGCATTTCCACGTTCCAAGGCAGCAAGAAGTCTATCTTGGTTGATTAGAGAGGTTTCCTTATGCAAACATGATTCTGAATCAGAAATTAAATGCATTGGAAGAAGTGGAAGTGAACTGAAGTCATTTTAGGCCGTCGGATTGCCAAAACCCTAGCCCATGCCACCCCTATATAAACAACAGCAACTGCAACGTGAAAACCCCCTTCAACTTCCAACATCGACAACAACTACCCAGCTCAAATCGAAACAAGCCTAGAGCTTTTCCCCTTCAAACTCTCCAACATCAACAACAACTGCCCACAACTGCCCAGCGCAAATTAAAACAAGTCCATAGCTTTTCCTCTTAACTCAAACTCTCAAGCTTTTATCTTTCAATTGTTAATCAAGTTCTACACTTGTTCATCATTTTACTCATTTCAAATCTTGCTTACAAGACATCTCTTGTATTTGCTTTTCTCTGCAATCGAAATAACAACAACTTGTTATTTTTCCCTTTCATTTAAAGAAAATTCCTTTCAACAGCAATCATTTATTTCTGAGATTAAATCTGGAATTAATGTATTAGATACTCAGGTATGACTTTGATTCAGGGCTCACAAATCGTTTTGATCTTTATTTCACTGCACTCAATGCAACATTTACTTTCTCCGTACTTTTATCAATTTTTGCAACAACATTGATTGGCACACTCGGTACCCTTTTCCGCGAAAATCTTCAAAGAGATTTTTGGCACAACAATTTATCTAGTTCTTACATCCTGGTCAAACAAAAATGAATTTTTCATTTTGTAGGTTCCTAATCTCCTATTTGTAATTTGAAGGTAAGACTTAAAAGAAGAAAAGAAACAAAACCGTAGAGGAAAGACATAGTTATCGGACCGGATGTTGAACTGTTCAAGGTGTCAGGTCATTGAGTCATTGGTTCAACCAGTGGGTCAATGCTGGGTCAATTAGAATATAATAATAATAATAATAATATTTATATGATATATTTACACATACATGTAAAATAAATATTAAATGATGATTATTAATTACTTATATATAAATATAAAATGAATACATTACATAGTTGATTTTTTAGGTCGGACATAGTAATTTTTTTTTTTAGCAAAGGACTGATTCATTAATAAACATCCGGGTTACAAACATCAGGTGGCAGAGACTTGTACCGCACACAATTAACATCGTTTGACAGACCAAACTTTGCTAAATTATGGGCACAAACCTTAGCTTCTCTTCTAACATGAACAAAAGAAATGTTATCAAAGAACCTAATTAAACCGCGAATATCATCTAAAAGACAAGCACCCTCCAAATTACACTTCTCTTTGTTATTAATTGCTAAAATTGCAGCTAAGCAATCACTCTCACAAATACAATTTCTAACGTCTTCATCTATGGCCAATTGAACTCCCATGTGAATTGCCATGATTTCAGCATATAAAGGACTCAAAACAAACTGCTTGGTGGCCATTTTACAACAGCTGACTACCCCATTCGAGTTACGCAAAACTACCCCAAGCCCTGCAAAGTTTGCAGCACTATCTTAAGCTGCATCAGCATTAACTTTAACGTCCCACCTGGTGGAGCTTCCCATCGAATCGCAGCCCTGCTTTCCTCGTGTAATCGAGCCACTCTATCATCCTGATAAGCCTGCTGCAAATGTCGATCAATACCAGAGGACAAAGCCATTGGAATCTCACATACAAAATCATGGAGGCATCTATTTCTGTTGTACCACATCATCTGATCGAGCCAAAAACACTTATGGCCATTTTACTATGTTTTTGGGTCCATTTATGCTCTAATTTGCCTTATTTTGATGATATTTTTGTTTTGAGTTTTTATGAGATGTGAAATTGAGAATTTGTTAATTTTCACTACTTTTGGAGCTATTTTAATGACTTTTTACACAGATATTAGCAAAGTAATTTTGAGTATAGATTTGGAGATTCGAAGTTCGTGTTTGAAGATTTCTTGAAGATAATTTGAAGACTTGAAGATCATTGAAGAATTATTTCAAGGAGCAAGAATTGAAGATTGGAGCTTATTTGCAAAGGATTGAAGACAAGCCCTGAAGAAGCCCGGAAGTTAAGGAATTTTGGATATTTTATATGGGAAAATACTCTGCCCATATAAGCCTATAATTGGAGTTAAAATCCCAATTGGTGTCCCATATATCCAAGGAAATATCCAAATCCCGCAAATTCCTGCAACTAGTCCTAGTTGGATTAGGATTCAGCACAGTCTCGGTAAAAAGGCCATAACTTTATGCTCAGATGTCCATTTTAGGCTCATGAGTAGCCGTTGGAAAGATAACTCCGAGATATAAAACTTTCCTTTGAAGTCCAAAGCCCAGTTCTGCCGTTTTCAAGCCCAAAACTGATGTCAAAGTTGCTGTGTGATTTTTGGAAATTTCAGGATCCTACTTTTACTTGGATTTTGACCCTAGGAATACTTTTAAGCCAACTTGGAGACCAAGTCAGCCCCTAGAACGACCTAGAGTCCTATCCTAAGTCTAATAGGAGTCTTTAGGTTATTTTTTTTCCCTATAAATAGCCACCTTAGGTCTAGGTTTTTATGTATTCTCTCTTTAGAAAAATATATTGTAGAATTGCTTGAAGATTTGGAGGAGAAACTCTAGGAGCCGCCGTCCCCCCTCTTCTTCTTCATCCATAGATAAGTTTTCTTCTTCTTCTTAATTGTGGATGCTCACTCAATTCATGAGTGAGTAACCCTTTTCTTTTCTCCAATGTAGAATTTAATTGATCTCTTGACTTATATCATGGTGAGATTTTGTGCTTATATATGAAAATTGTTAGGGTATTTCTTAAATCTCTGTATTAATTCTATGCTAACTTGTTTTGATGGATTGGATCCGGACCTGTCTTGATAAATTGAGTTGCATTTGCTAGATTAGATCTTGAAGGACCAATTCAGATCTAATTATTAGTAGCAATTGGAAGAGAAGAACCAATTGCTTCCAAGAGAGATAAGGATCAATGGCTGATGTTTAATTGTTCGTTGTGCTTGTTCATAAATTACTAGATCTTAATGCTTTGTTCTTGTCAATTATGAAACTGGACCAAGGTAATTAGTTGTTAAGAATAAAAGGGATAATTTAAGCTGGACCAAGGTAATTTTATCTAATTTAGGTAATTTAGGATTTAATTCCAAACAAGCTATCCAAGGTTTTCATAATTATTAGATATCAATGATCCATGTTAATTATGTCAAGAGGGAGATTAATTCTATGTTGGAGGGTTTTCTTTAATTATTTTCTCAATCTATTCACTTGTTTTTAATTAATTGTTTTCTTTAATTGTCTTGTTTGCTTTCGTAGTTAATTTTGCTTGTTTGTTTGATTTAATTTAACTCTACTTCCAAAATAAATTCTCTTTATTTTATTTTTTTTGTTAATAAGAAAAAGAATAATAACCTATTTCTCTGTGGGATCGACCCGTACTTGCCCTAGCTATTTTTAGTTAGTAATTGTTGGGATTATTTTTATGATTTGCTGACGACCGATCATAAATTTTGGCGCCGTTGCCGGGGACATTGTGTTTCAATTTCTTTTTCTTTATTTTTTCTATTAGATTTGCACTTCATCATCTTTGTTTTGCAGAAAAGATCTAATGGCGCAACCACAAACGTTACGGGAGCTGAACTTCAACTGTGAATTGCCGCCCCTCTGCATTGATTATCCTACCTTGGATATGAATTGCAAATTGTCGTCAGAAGTAATCCGCATGATGCCTATTTTTCAAGGAGAATCTCATGAGAACCCTCATGAGCATCTACATAGTTTCTTTATCGAGTGTGCTGCAATCACTGGGATACCTCAAGAGGAAGCAAGACTTCGAATTTTTCCTTTGACATTAGAAGGAAAAGTGAAAAACTGGTTCATAAGTCTGCCATCAAAATCCATAAACTCTTGGAAAAAAATGGAGGTAGTATTTTTGAATAAATACTATCCTGAAGCAAAGCGTGCAGATGTCAGAAAGAAAATCACTACTTGTCAACAACTACATGACGAGAAGTGGCATCAATACTGGGAGAGATACAACGAGATCTGCGCAAGCTGTCCTTACCATAACCTGAGTGAAGCACTTTTAATCCAGAATTTCTATGATGGATTACTCTATGAAGATCGAATGTGCATTGATTTTGCAAGTGGAGGGAGTTTTACATTCAAAATCCCCGAAGAAGCAAGGAAGCTGCTCAACACCATGACTGAGAATATTCACCAATTCAGCACAACCAATGAAGCCGACGCAACAAAGGAGACAGAGATATCAGAAATCTGCAAGGAATTGAAGGAGTTTGTGGAACAAACTAATCACACCATAACTTCACTAGCAAAGATGTTTGCCGACTTCATGAATATTCAGTCACAAGTTTCTGCCCAAATTACCTCATATGTGCCACAAAGACATATGAGAGAAGACACACAATGGTATGGAATCAATTCAATCGAAGAAACTCAACAGTGGTATGCTCAAAAGATGGAATTGCCTGATGTTCCATCCTCACCAGCTTTAACGCCACCATCAGCACCTGTTTTTCCAGCGATGCCACCACCTGCTGCTACAACCGATGTTCAATTGCTAAGAGAAGAGGAGATTTCGTCCAAAATCAAGGAGGAGCAACCTACTTCATCACCAAAAACTTCGCGACCTCAATCAAGATTCGAAGGGATGAAAAAGATGGAGACCATTTACGGGCCACCACCGTTCCCTCAAAGGTTTGCAAATCAACTCAATTCACTTCGTAATCGAGAGGTAAATATTCCTTCACTTAATGAAATCGCAAAAGTGCCCAGGTATGCTACTTTTCTTAAGGAACTATGCACCACCAAGAGTAAATTTTCTGAAAAATTTGCTTGCATGAATGAGAATATATCTGCTGCATATCAGAGAAAATTGCATCATAAATGTAATGATTTAGGATCCTTTTCTTTGCCTTGCAAGATAGGAAAGAATAAGATAGAGAATGCCATGTGTGAATTTGGATCTCCAATTAATATCATGCCTTATTCTATTTATTTGCAATTGAAAATAGAACCTATGACTAAAACTGATCTCACCATTCAATTAGCTGATAGAACTAACATTAAACCTGAGGGTTTAGTTGAGGATGTTTTAGTGCAGATTGGAGATTTTGTTTTTCCTGCAGATTTTTATGTCTTGGAGATCAGTGAGGATGACCTTTGTCTCCCTCATATGCCGCTGCTGCTAGGAGAACCCTTCCTATCCACGGCCAGAACCAAACTTGACATGCAAGATGAAAAATTCAGCATGGAATTTGATGGTCAAATTATTGAATTCAACCTAAACGAAGCCATGAAATCTCCTGCTGAAATCCATTCCATCTGTGTTATTGATGCAATTGATGTTTGTTTTGAACAAGTTCAATCACTTCACCATGAAGATGAACTTGAGTTGGTCCTTACAAAGAACCTGGATGAGGAAGAAATCAACAAAGCAGAAGTCCTGACGTTTGAAGATGTAGCAGAAACCATAAGAGACTTGGAGACACTACTTGGTGTTGAAGAAAAGGCATCGGTTTCCTATGGCAGCTTGGAGCCAACACCCAAACCTTTGCCATCTATCATTCAACCACCTGAAGTCAAGCTGAAACCACTTCCTGAAGGCCTGAAGCATGTATTCCTTGGAGACAAAGAGACCCTGCCTGTTGTTATTTCAAGTAAATTGAATAATTTACAAGAAGAACAACTAATCCGAGTTTTAAAGGAGTACAAGGAAGCCATTGGATGGACTGTTGTTGATATCAAAGGAATAAGTCCTACTGTATGCATGCATAGGATTCGACTTGAAGATGATGCAGTAGAAGTTCGACAGCCGCAAAGAAGACTAAATCCAAACCTTGCAGAAGTTGTCAAAGAAGAAGTTCTCAAATTACTTGGAGCTGGTCTCATTTATGCCATATCAGATAGTAAATGGGTCAACCCTGTCTAAGTAGTTCCAAAGAAGTCTGGATTCACCGTCGTAGAAAACAAGGATGGAGAGCTCGTTCCCCAAAGACTGCAGAATGGATGGAGAGTATGCATCGACTACAGAAAGCTGAATGCCACCACAAAGAAAGACCACTTTCCATTGCCATTCATTAACCAGATGTTGGAGAGATTAGCTTGCAAATCCTACTACTGTTTCCTGGATGGATATTCAGGATACTTCCATATTCCAATTGCACCTGAAGATCAAGAGAAGACCACCTTTACATGCGCTTTTGGTACGTACTACACAAGAATGCCTTTTGGTTTATGCAATGCACCTGTGACTTTTCAACGGTGTATGATGAGCATCTTTCAAGATTATGTGGGGGATAAGATGGAAGTTTTCATGGACGATTTCACAGTCTATGGATAGCTTTAATCAGTGCCTCCATAATCTAGAACTCATCTTAAAAAGGTGTGTTGAAACCAAATTGGTACTAAATGCCGAAAAATGCCACTTCATGGTAGAACAAGGCATTGTTCTAGGCCATGTAGTATCCAAAGAAGGGATGCAAGTCGACAAAGCCAAGGTCGATGTTGTCCAGAACCTGCCTTATCCAACATGTGTCAAAGATATTCGTTCGTTCTTAGGCCATGCTGGATTCTACAGAAGATTTATCAAGGATTTCTCGAAGATTTCAGCACCAATGTGTAGATTACTTCAGAAAGATGTAGAGTTCGAGTTTGGAGATGATTGCAAAGAAGCATTTGACAAATTGAAGACTGCCCTCACCACCACTCCAATTGTGAAGCCGCCTGATTGAAAACTACCGTTCGAGATCATGTGTGATGCAAGTGACGTCGCTATTGGAGCTGTTTTAGGTCAGAGAGTAAACAAGGTACCTCATGTTATCTACTATGCTTCAAGAACTCTAGATGCTGCTCAAAGAAACTACACCACCACAGAAAAATAGATGTTTGTCGTTGTCTTTGCACTGGAGAAGTTTCGGCCATACATCTTGGGATCTAAGGTGATAATCTACTCCAATCATGCTGCAATGAGATATCTCATGTCAAAGAAAGAAGCAAAAGCTAGGCTTATGCGATGGCTTTTGTTATTTCAAGAATTTGATATTGAAATCAAGGATAAGAAGGGAGCAGAAAACGTCGTTGCCAATCACCTAAGCAGAATTGAAGGAAAGGAAGAAGAGACCATAATCAATGAAGCACTACCCTTTGAAGATTTGTTTGTCGTTTCTCAAGTTCCCCGGTATGGTATGCTGATATTGTCAATTACTTGGTTGTTCGTCGTCTACCCCCAGATCTTAGCAAAGGAGCTAAGTTGAAGATCATAAGTGATGCTAAGTATTATTTATGGGATGACCCATATTTATGGAGACATGGTTCTGATCAAGTCATGAGAAGATGCATCCCTGATAACGAGATTCAATCAGTTCTGAAGTTCTGCCACAACGATGAGTGTGGAGGCCACTTTGGACACAAGAAGACAGCAAGGAAGATTTTGGATTGTGGGCTCTATTGGCCTAAAATCTTTAAAGATTCTTATGAATTTTGCATGACTTGTCCGCGCTGTCAGAAAGTTGGAAACATATCGAAAAGGAATCAAATGATTCAATCACCTATATTCGTTGCTGAAGTTTTCGATGTATGGGGAATTGATTTCATGGGACCTTTTCCTCCATCAGACAAGAAGAATTACATCCTTCTAGCCGTGGACTATGTTTCCAAATGGGTTGAAGCTATTGCTACGGAAAAGGATGATGCACGGACAGTAGTCAAATTCTTGAAGAATAATATTCTTAATAGAATTGGGATTCCTATAGCCCTCATCAGTGATCGAGGAACTCACTACTGCAACAAGATTGTGCAAGCACTAGTTGAAAAATATGGAGTACGACATAAGGTATCTACTTCTTATCATCCTCAAACCAGTGGTCAAGCTGAAGTATCAAACCGTCAGGTGAAGCTGATTTTGGAGAAGACAGTTAATGTTCAAAGAAAAGATTGGAGTATGCGACTAGGAGATGCTTTATGGGCCTATCGTACAGCTTACAAGACACCTCTAGGTATGTCCCCATACAGAATTGTGTTTGGTAAGTCATGTCATCTACCTGTGGAGATAGAGCACAAAGCATGGTGGGCAGTAAAGCAATGCAATCTCAACTTTGACAAAGCTGGAATGCAAAGGATGCTGCAATTACAAGAGCTTGAAGAAATTAGGAATGAAGCATATGAGAATTCAAGGATTTACAAGGAGAAAACCAAGGCCATACACGACAAAGGAATTTTGTGAAGGTCGTTTCATGAAGGTCAAAAGGTTTTAGTGTACAACAATCGATTCAAAAACTTTCCTGGAAAGTTAAGATCGAGATGGTATGGACCATTTGAAGTGATTCAAGCATATCTGATCGAGCTCAAATTATGCATGTTTTTATAGCTATTTTTATATACTTTTTGCTATTTTTATATGTGTTTTTACCCTATTTTGCTAGTATTTGTGTTTTTAGGTCTTAAAGACAAGAAAAGTAAAAACTTATTGTTTTTCACTCTTTTTGGAGCTATTTTGGAGACTTTTTACTCAACTATGGATTTAGCCATTTCGAATAAAGATTTGAAGATGCGAAGTTCGTGATTGAAGATATTTTGAAGATTTGAAGATAATTGAAGAATTAATTCAAGAAACAAAATTGAAGATTTTGAGCTTTATTGCAAAGAATTGAAGCCAAGTCCAGAAGAAGCCCTGAAGTTGAGGATTTTTGGATTATTTATATGGTAATATACTCAGCCCATATAAACCTATAATTGGAGTTAAAATCCCAATTTGTAGGCCTAGTATCCAAAATAATATCGAAATCCCGCAATAATCCCGCAGATTTGCGATATAAGCCCGGTTTCAGCGCAGTCTTCGTAGAAAGGCCATAACTTTCTGCTCAGATGTCCGTTTTAAGCCCATGAATAGCCGTTGGAAAGCTAACTCCGAGATCTACAACTTTATTTTGAAGTGCAAAGCCCAGAGCTGCCATCTTCAAGCCCGAAATCGACGTCGAAGTTGCTGCCAAATTCCAGAAAATTCTAGAGTCCTCATCTAACTTGGATTCTACTCTAGGATGACACTTAATCCAACTTGGAGACCAAGAAAAGGCTAAACCGTCCTACCCTTATCCTCTACTATAAATAGCCACCTCCTGTATCACAAAACACACATTAGATACACATCATAGATTTAGATAATTCTCTTTTTCTACCTTTCTTTAGTTTTTAGGTTTTTCTCTAGTTTTAGAAGAGGGAGAAGTCGACACCCTCTCTAGCCATAGAGGGGTGCGACGTCCCTAGGGTTTCAAGGAGGAGAAATCGTTCCTCCCTAGTCTTGTAAGTATTCTTATGCCTCTCATGGATTTTCCTAAATCCATGAGTAGCTAAATCCTTAATACTTCTGATCCTTTGGTGAATTCAATCAATTGATTATGGTGAGATTTCTAAACTTATAATTTTGTGTTAAGTTCTTGATGATAGTAGTCAAAACCCTAGAATAATTTTATGATTCTGAATCTTATTTGAGTTATGTGGCCACTAACAATGTAAGAGGAAGATCTATGGCTAGATCAGGCTTAGAATTAATCACTCAAGTTTGATTGTATGTAGCAAATTAGGTTTGTTTAATCGCTGCTTAATGGGTATTTGTCTATCGGAGGACGAGAAATTTCTCTCTGTATGGTTCTACTTTGTAGGCATGTGTGTAAATTAACTGTTCTTAATGCTTTGTTCTCAAGTGATCTTTAAGCCCTAAGAAAGTAACCGATCACTGAAGGATTAATAGGGATAACTGCAGCTCTAATCGGCCTCTTATCTAAAATACATGTTGGGAAACCTATATCAGTTGTCAGTCAAGAATAAGATGCGAAATTCACCTTTTAAATCAAGGATCCATAGTTAATTTGATTGAATGATACCACTAGTGAAGAAGTATGCTTTATAATTATTGTTTGCTTTATTAATTTGCTTTAGATTTAGATTTAATTTACTTTGTTTTGATTTTTAGTTTAATTGTTTTTAGTAGAGCTGGCAAAATGAACCCGAAACCCGCCCGAACCCGAACCCGAACCCGAAATTACCCGAATTGACCAGAAAAGTCAACGTCCCGAACCCGCCCGAACCCGAACCCGAAATTACCCTAACCCAACCCGAGCCTGATATCAAAATAATATTAAAAAAATCAAGAATTGTTTATAAAATAAAAAATTTTCATTATTTTTTAGAAAAAATCACATCTCTTCATTTTAATAAGTATTAAATAAAGCTATTACATATAAATAAATAAGTCCAAGTTCTTTATAGGTTCAATTAAGGGTCCATTAGCTTTTAATTTGTTTAATCTAAGGCTTGCATTTTGATGATTTGTTTAATTTAATACTTAATTTGTTTTAATTTGCTACAATTTAGTATTAATTAGCATTAAATAGTTTAAATTAGTGTTGAACTATATGTATTTTATATTTAATTCAGTTAATTTAAATATTACACACAATACACAACTTAATAATTGTCGGTGGCATTGTCTTTCCAAAGAAGAGTTTTCGCTTTTAGCAAGTAGGATCATTTTCTTCTTGAGACCTTTTACTTTTTTTTATCATGTGGGAGTCTCTGAATGTCTCTAACGATGAGACAATTCTTTCGTTAGTATTTTTTAACAATTACTCAATCTTTATATATGTTTCCTCCTTCCTCCGTTCCAAAATAACTGTCGTTTTTTGGATGAATGTGGTCCTAGGAATATATTGATTATCATGTTATATTATATACTCTATCTTATTATATTATAATTACCAATAAACTTATAGTAAAATAAAAGATAAACAATTATTTTTCTTTTAAAAAAAAAGCTTGCACGTTGAATCAGGATGGGTCAGAAATTCGATCGGACTCTGAATATCGAAAATGAACCCGAACCCGACCCGGGCCCGAACCCGATCCGAGCCCAAACCCGAAATACCCGAACCCAAAAAAACCCGAACCCGAAGTACCCGAACCCGCCCAATTGCCAGTTCTAGTTTTTAGGGGATTAGTGATATCATTGTTTATTTTACCCACATCTTTACCCTGTTTTCTGTTTGATTTCTGGAAAAAATCTTTCTTTCTTTGTATCGTTCATCACATAAACCTTCTCTGTGGGATTCGACCTCTACTTACCCTAGCTATTCTAGTTAGTTAATTGTGGGGATTATTTTTACGGTCCCTGCACGATACGCCATAAATTTTGGCGCCGTTGCCGGGGAAGGGAATTGAATTGAGAGAAAGTGAAGAGAGATTAGATCCAAGAATTAGTTTTTATTTTTCGTTTTTCTAAAAAAAAATTGTTTTTGTGTCGATAAAAAAAAGTTTTTCCGTTTTTCCGATTTTCTAAAAAAAAAAATATTTTTCCGTTTTTAATTTTAGGGTTTCTGATTTTTCTTTAAAAAATTTAAATTTTTCTTTTTCCGTTTTTCCTTTTTAAAATAAAAAAAATTATTTTCTATTTCTGCTTTTTATTTTATTTAAGAACTGTTACTGCTAATTTTTCTTTTTAGTTTTGTTTGATTTTTCTAGGAAACTGCATGCCAAAGACAAGAAGTAGTAGTATTGAAGGTTTAGAATTCAACCCTAAGCCTGAAAGAACACTATTTCAGAAGAAGAAGAAGAAGAAGACACAACGCCGATTACAAGAAGAGGAAGCATCCGATTCGAGTTCTCAACCAAGTTCTCCTAGATCTGCTGTTTCAACATCGTCAGAAGACATGGCTGAAGAAGAACAACCCAAAACTCTAAGAGAGTTAGCTGCACCAAACGTCAATGCCAAACGCTTAGCCATTCGTTACCCAGATACCAACAGAAACTTTGAAATTAAATCTGGATTTATTCAGATTTTACCCAAATTTCACGGTTTGCCTGGAGAAGATCCTCACCGACATCTAACTGATTTCCAGATTGCATGCACATCTACAAGTATTCAAGGTATTCCTGAAGATCAATTCATGTTAAGAACCTTTCCGTTCACTCTTATGGACCGAGCAAAAGATTAGTTGTACCTTTTACCCACTGGTTCAATCACATCTTGGACGAGCCTTAAGAAGTTGTTCTTGGAAAAGTACTTTCCTGCACACAAAGCATCAAGTATAAGGAAGGAGATTTGTGGAATTAAGCAACGCCATGGAGAAACAATGCATGAATATTGGGAACGTTTCAAAACACTTTGTGCGAGCTGCCCCAATCACCAAATCAATGAACAGTTGCTGATCCAGTACTTCTACGAAGCATTACTACCGTTTGACAGATCTTCTATCGATTCTGCAAGTGGAGGAGCCTTCATCGACAAAACTCTTGTCGAAGCTTGGTCTTTAGTGGAAAATATGGCTGCAAATACTCAACAATTTGGATCTCGAGAAGACTATTCAAGAGAAGGCCCTACAAGAAGAATTAATGAAGTTTCTACCTATTCCACCTCATTGGAGCAACAACTTCAAGAAATGAATCAACAAATCGCTTTGCTCACTGATTTGTTCCATGCGAATTTTTCAAGTGTGCCAAGGGTTTGTGCGACTTTGGAAGACAACAAGCAAGGAGTCAATGCCGTGGGATTACAAGGAGCTTATCAAAGGAAGCCTGAACCTTATTGGAGACCTGAACAACCGAGTCAACAATATCGGAACCAAGGTAACTACCAAGGAAGGTCGACTTTTCAAAGACCTAATTTTCAATCTTCACAAGCTATTTCTATCGAGTTACAACAAATCAAAGAAGCTATGGAGATGATGAGAAAACAAATTAGCCAATTAGCTAGTGATTTGAGTAATCTCAAGACACAAGGTCAACAAAAGATTCCATCACAACCAAAAGTACCTCCTAGAGAGAATGTTAGTGCAATTTCTCTAAGGAGTGGAAAAGAGTTGCAAGACCCTTATCCAAACCATGCCGCACATCAACAAGAAGAAGGAGAGCCGAACTACACCAAAGAAGATTTACAAGAGCATGCCGAAATCAAGATTGAAGATGAACCCAACAACAAAGAAGCTGCGCCGATTGAAGATTCAAACAAGGAAGATGTCGTAATTCAACCTAAAAGAAAAGGTGTGTGCGATACCAACAAGCCTAAAACCGATTCCAACCTAATTCCTTTTCAATCAAGATTGAAGAAGTCAAAGAAAGAAGATGATGATCAAGATATTTTGGAGATATTTCGAAAAGTTGAGGTCAACATCCCACTTCTTGATGCCATTCAACAAATACCGAATTATGCAAAGTTCCTCAAGCAACTTTGTACCAACAAGAAGAGATTACAAGGTAAAGTAAGCGCTGGAGCTAATGTCTCTGTTGTGCTTCAAAAGAGTTTACCTCCTAAGTGCAAAGATCCAGGTACGTTTTCTATTACTTGTTCTATTGGAAGAAGTATTATAGAGAATGTGATGCTTGATCTTGGTGCTTCTTTAAGCGTGATGCCTTATTCTTTCTACAAATCTTTAAATCTTGATTCTTTGAAGAATACTGATGTTATTCTACAATTAGCTGACGGATCTTTGGTTTATCCCAAAGGTGTTTTAGAGAATATCTTAATTAAAGTTGAGCATCTAATTTTTCCTATCGACATATTCATCATGGATATGGAGTATTCGAAAGATCAATGTCCTCTTTTATTAGGAAGACCTTTCCTAAAAACTTCTCACACCAAGATTGATGTATTCAATGGTTCATTGACCATGGAATTCGATGGTGAAGTCATCCACCCTAGAATTTCATCTCAAGTGCCGTTGAAATCTAACAATTTTGTTTATGTTATAAGTTCTAAGTTTGCTAAGAAGGAGCAAGAAGTCAACCACAAAGAAGTTCAACCACCCCTGAAGATCGATCAACCAAGAAACTCAACTAAGAAGCAAGATATAGACCTTAAACATCGAGCTAAAGTTGCAAGCATTCTTCAACGCAAGATGGAGAATTTTCCCTAATTTTGGCAAAGGTTTAAGAAGCTATGTGCTGCTCATCCTCATCATGGTTATGATCAAAGAAGATTGGTTCAAATCTTCTACCAAGGATTAAGAGCTTCTGATAGATTGTCTGTCGACACTCTTATCTATATTCCCCTGTTCGATCACAGCACTGCTGACATATACGAGATATTGGAGAATTTTGCCCAGATGTTAACCAATACACCGAAGGAAGCTGCTCAAGGACTCAGCCCGGTTAAGCTCGTGCCACACAAGCCAGTATGCCCGGCTGCAGCCCGGCCATCGACATCACATGGACGGCCAACACCGACCAAGACATCAACCCTTGTCGCGCCTAGCCCGGCCACACCCGAGCCACATGTCCGGACGCCACCAGCCCTTGCCGCGCCACATGCCAGATGAGCCAAGCCACTACCGCGCCTCCTGCCCGGTCCTGCTCGGCCTTGCCCGCTCAATCCGCGCCATGCTCCGTGCCAGCCGCTATGCCGCCCATGCCATGCTCGGCCTTGTCCGCTCCTTCCGCGCAGCCGCCCATGCTATGTACGATCAAGTCCGCACCAGGCCGCGCCACCAGCACTCCGCAGCCGGCCATGCAAGCTTCCAACCGTACCATATCCGCACCATGCCCGGCCTTGTCCGCTTACCATGCCCGGCCATCCCCGGCCAATGCCGTGCCACCCGCGGACCTCACCGAGCCACCACAAGCCAATGTCGTGCCACCACCGGTCCCAACCATGCCATCGTCTAATGCTTTGATCTTTTCAAGTCTTGATAAAATTCAACTTGAAACTATCAAAATCATTGAAGAGAGTTCGAAGACCTTTTGAAGGATTACACCCAAAATTCCTTCACCCTTGAAGAATAACCTTCTTTAAGGCAGTCTAGCCAAAGACCTTAAAGAAAGGCGCTTATTGGGAGGCAACCCAATATTATTTTTACTAACCCATAATTTTCTTTGTTTTATTTTTCTTTTCTTTTTTTTAGGATTTTCCATACCAAAGGAGAAAAAGAAGTTTTTCATCGACATGAAGATATTCAATTGGAGCTTATGCTTGGAGAATAGAGAAGCTTTCTTTAACCCTATCTTTTTCTTGCAATGCTTTGATTGATTTTTCTTTGATATGCAATTCATATAGATATAGGTTATATAGGTTAAATAGGATTTAAAGATGCATATTTATTTTTGCCTTGATTTTCCACGCTTGTTAATACATTGGGGACAATGTATCTTTTAAGTGTTGGGGAGTGAGTCTAATTGCATGTTAGATTGGCATAATTTTTTCGAAAATTTTGACAAAATTTTGATTTTATATGCTTGTATTGAGTTATTGATTTGATTTTTGATTGATGATATCTTGGAATTTTTAAGAATGATTGATTCATTGATTTATTTATAATATGATATCTTATTTCTTAGATTAGGTAGAATTGAAGTTTGTGATAATTGCTTACCATGAATTATTTCTATGATTGCCTATTTTTAGAACTCATGTTTAATTTTTATTGAAACTACACTTATGAAAGTATTTTATGAATATGTCAAAAATAAGTGTGGGGGACTATCTATATTAGAAGGGTAGTTTAAAAAAAATCTTTTTCATAAAACAAGAGTGTTTTTCATGCAAGAGGAGAAGAGATATCTTTTGCCTTAATTTTTAAAAATATATCCATTGTTGTCACTCTTCTCTTTAAACAAAAGGAGTTAGTAACCCTTGGGAAGAGGATAAGAGGCATGGATCGGCAAAAGTATTGTCCCTCTAGAGTGCTAGTAGCCTCACAGAAATAAAATAAAGGGCGTTAGTAACCCCTAAGCATGAACACTTTGAGGTTAGTAACCTCACTTTTCTAAATAAATTACCCTTTGAAAATCATTATAACCCATACGAAATTCTTGATTTGTATTCATGATATGCAATTGTTTGAGTAGTGGAGATAAAGGTGAAGACATAAGCTTATAGAAAGAAGTAGTTATAGGTATAATAAATGATAAGTGATTAGAGCTACTTTGATTATGGTTACTTAAGAATTAGGATGCTTGCTATATCTTGATCTATTGAATTGGATACTCTTAATATTCTTTGTTATTCTAATTTCATAAATTGAATTGATCCTTGATATATGTATGTGATTCAAAGTTTTTCAAAAGATTTGAACAAGATTCATTATCTTAAGTCTCAATTTTTGTTTGTCTACACTAGTTTGCTAGGGACTAGCAAAGATTTAGTGTGGGGGAAATTATGATCGAGCTCAAATTATGCATGTTTTTATAGCTATTTTTATATACTTTTTGCTATTTTTATATGTGTTTTTACCCTATTTTGCTAGTATTTGTGTTTTTAGGTCTTGAAGACAAGAAAAGTGAAAACTTATTGTTTTTCACTCTTTTTGGAGCTATTTTGGAGACTTTTTACTCAACTATGGATTTAGCCATTTCGAATAAAGATTTGAAGATGCGAAGTTCGTGATTGAAGATATTTTGAAGATTTGAAGATAATTGAAGAATTAATTCAAGAAGCAAAATTGAAGATTTTGAGCTTTATTGCAAAGAATTGAAGCCAAGAACAGAAGAAGCCCTGAAGTTGAGGATTTTTGGATTATTTATATGGGAATATACTCAGCCCATATAAACCTATAATTGGAGTTAAAATCTCAATTTCTAGGCCTAATATCCAAAATAATATCCAAATCCCGCAATAATCCCGCAGATTTGCGATATAAGCCCGGTTTCAGCGCAATCTTCGTAGAAATGCCATAACTTTCTGCTCAGATGTCCGTTTTAAGCCCATGAGTAGCCGTTGGAAAGCTAACTCCGAGATCTACAACTTTCTTTTGAAGTGCAAAGCCCAGATCTGCCATCTTCAAGCCCGAAATAGACGTCGAGGTTACTGCCAGATTCCAGAAAATTCCAGAAAATTCTAGAGTCCTCATCTAACTTGGATTCTACTTTAGGATGACACCTAATCCAACTTGGAGACCAAGAAAAAGCTAAACCGTCCTACCCTTATCCTCTACTATAAATAGCCACCTCCTGTATCACAAAACACACATTAGATACTCATCATAGATTTAGATAATTCTCTTTTTCTACCTTTCTTTAGTTTTTAGGTTTTTCTCTAGTTTTAGAAGAGGGAGAAGTCGACACCCTCTCTAGCCATAGAGGGGTGCGACGTCCCTAGGGTTTCAAGGAGGAGAAATCGTTCCTCCCTAGTCCTGTAAGTATTCTTATGCCTCTCATGGATTTTCCTAAATCCATGAATAGCTAAATCCTTAATACTTCTGATCCTTTGGTGAATTCAATCAATTGATTATGGTGAGATTTCTATACTTATAATTTTGTGTTAAGTTCTTGATGATAGTAGTCAAAACCCTAGAATAATTTTATGATTCTGAATCTTATTTGAGTTATGTGGCCCCTAACGATGTAAGAGGAAGATCTATGGCTAGATCAGGCTTAGAATTAATCACTCAAGTTTGATTGTATGTAGCAAATTAGGTTTGTTTAATCACTGCTTAATGGGTATTTGTCTATCGGAGGGCGAGAAATTTCTCTTCGTATGGTTCTACTTTGTAGGCATGTGTGTAAATTAACTGTTCTTAATGCTTTGTTCTCAAGTGATCTTTAAGCCCTAAGAAAGTAATTGATCACTGAAGGAATAATAGGGATAACTACAGCTCTAATCGGCCTCTTATCTAAAATACATGTTGGGAAACCTATATCAGTTGTCAGTCAAGAATAAGATGCGAAATTCACCTTTTAAATCAAGGATCCATAGTTAATTTGATTGAATGATACCACTGGTGAAGAAGTATGCTTTATAATTATTGTTTGCTTTATTAATTTGCTTTAGATTTAGATTTAGATTTAGATTTAATTTATTTTGTTTTGATTTTTAGTTTAATTGTTTTTAGGGGATTAGTGATATCATTGTTTATTTTACCCACATCTTTACCCTGTTTTCTGTTTGATTTTTGGAAAAGATCTTTCTTTCTTTGTATCGTTCATCACATAAACCTTCTCTGTGAGATTCAACCCCTACTTGCCCTAACTATTCTAGTTAGTTAATTGTGGGGATTATTTTTATGGTCATAGACGACACGATCAATATCTTAATGGAGCCGTGCTTGTCAAGAATCCAGATACCCTGGAGCAGTTCAAAATCAATGGACAAAGACTCAAGTCTTTCTTCGAGCAATGCCAACACTTTCCATTGAAGAAATTAAATTGGAAGATCCAATTTATCTTCCAACTTGAGATTGAAGAAAGGGAAAGTCAAGCTAATGACTTTAAACAAGTGCTTGTTGGGAGGCAACCCATCAATTTTAAGTTTTTACTATTTTTCTTTTATTTAAAAAAAAAAAAGGAAGCAAGGAACCATGACCGGTCATGGCTCGGTACATGCCGCACCAACCCATGCTATGGCCCGGGTATAACCAAGCCATGTCCGTGCCAGCCACGCAACAGCCAGGCCTTCCAGACCTATTGCCCGGTTATGCCGCAACCACACCAGGACGAAACCGGCCAATGCCGCGCCAAGCCAGCCTGATGCCGCGCCACTGCCAGACCACTTCGCGCTAGACCAGGACGCAGCCAAGTCAACACCAGGCCAGGACCGGACATTCTGCATATCCACCCGTTCCATGACGCGCCAATTCCATGCCACCAATCCTAATAGATAAGAGACCCCTATTCTAGGTATGTTTCTAACTATTCTCTTTAGATTCTATCACTATATTAAGGTACCTCTCCTTCCCTCTTTTTAAAGCTATCCAGGTATGCTTCTTGAACTTTTTCTGTTTATTTTTGGTAAGCTACCTTTACATGAATTAATTTCTTGATTGCTTTTACATTGAGGACAACGTGAATTTTAAGTGTGGGGGGGTGATTACTTGATATGGGTGAATAATTGAGTCATATGTTAGTTTTTGATTGCATGAGAACCTAGGATAGGATTTGGATTGTTTATGGATTGATTTTTTATTTCCCCAATTTTTGAAAAAGTTTTTCGACAAAATTGATTTTGGAAGACAAAATTTTGAAAATTTTCAAACTTTTTGATTTTTCATGCATATATTGAGTTATTGATTTAATTATGATTGATGAATGCTTAGAATTTTTAATAATGTTTTATTCATTGATTGATTTATAGCATGTTGTTTGATTTCTTAGAATTAGGTATAATTGAAGTCTGTGATATGATCTTATTTATTCATTGTTTTTATGATTATCTATTTCTAGAACTTGTGTTGAATCTTGATTGAAATTACAATTAGGAAAGCATGTTATGGATATGTCAAGAATAAGTGTGGGGGACTATTTATATAAAGGGTAGTTAAAAAAAATGTTTTCATAAAAGAAGTGGTTTCATGCAAGAGGAGAAGAGGTATTTCTGCTATAAAAAAAAAATCCATTGTTGTCACTCTTCTCTTTAACAAAAGGAGTTGGTAACCCTTGGGAAGAGGATAAGAGGCATGGAACAGCAGAAATATTGTCCCTTTAGAGTGCTAGTAGCCTCAAAATAAAATAAAATAAAGGGTGTTAGTAACCCCTAAACATGAACACTTCAGAGGTTAGTAACCTCAGTTTTCTAAAAACCAATTACCCTTGAAAAACTATTATAACCCACATGAACCCTTGATTTATTTATGATATGTAATCTTTTGAGTAATGGAGAAAAAGATGAAGATGCAAGCCTATAGGAAGAAGTAGTTGTAAGATGTAAAGGATGGTGAGTGATTTGAACTACTTTGATTATGGCTACTTAAGAATGATGATGCTTGTTATTTATTGATCTTTGGATTAAGTATTGTTAATATTCTTTGTTATTCTGATTTTATGATTAAATTGATTCTTTGATATATGTGTGAATTCAAATTGATTTTTTGAAAAATTTATTTTTGACTAACTTACATTGAGTTTGCTAAGGGACTAGCAAAGTTCAAGTGTGGGGGAAAATATGATCGAGCCAAAAACAACCCTATTTTTATGGCTATTTTACAATGTTTTGGGGTCCATTTATGCTCTAATTTGCCTTATTTTGATGATATTTGTGTTTTGAGTCTTTATAAGATGTGAAATTGAGAATTTGTTAATTTTCACTACTTTTGGAGCTATTTTGATGATTTTTTACACAGATATTAGCAAAGTAATTTTGAGTATAGATTTGGAGATTCGAAGTTCGTGTTTGAAGATTTCTTGAAGATAATTTGAAGACTTGAAGATCATTGAAGAATTATTTCAAGGAGTAAGAATTGAAGATTGGAGCTTATTTGCAAAGGATTGAAGACAAGCCCTGAAGAAGCCCGGAAGTAAAGGAATTTTGGATATTTTATATGGGAAAATACTCAGCCCATATAAGCCTATAATTGGAGTTAAAATCCTAATTGGTGTCCCATATATCCAAGGAAATATCCAAATCCCGCAAATTCCCGCAACTAGTCCTAGTTGGATTAGGATTCAGCACAGTCTCGGTAAAAAGGCCATAATTTTCTGCTCAGATGTCCGTTTTAGGCCCATGAGTAGCCGTTGCAAAGCAAACTCCGAGATCTACAACTTTCCTTTGAAGTCCAAAGCCCAGTTCTGCCGTTTTCAAGCCCAAAACTGATGTCGAAGTTGCTGTGCGATTTCTGGAAATTTCAGGATCCTACTTTCACTTGGATTTTGACCCTAGGAAGACTTTTAAGCCAACTTGGAGACCAAGTCAGCCCCTAGAACGTCCTAGAGTCCTATCCTATGTCTAATAGGAGTCTTTAGGTTATTTTTTTCCCTATAAATAGCCACCTTAGGTCTAGGTTTTTATGTATTCTCTATTTAGAAAAATATATTGTAGAATTGCTTGAAGATTTGGAGGAGAAACTCTAGGAGCCCCCCCCCCCCCCCCTCTTCTTCTTCATCCATAGAAAAGTTTTCTTCTTCTTCTTATTTGTGGATGCTCACTCAATTCATGAGTGAGTAACCCTTTTCTTTTCTCCAATGTAGAATTTAATTGATCTCTTGACTTATATCATGGTGAGATTTTGTGCTTATATATGAAAATTGTTAGGGTATTTCTTAAATCTTTGTATGAATTCTATGCTAACTTGTTTTGATGGATTGGATCCGGAGCTGTCTTGATAAATTGAGTTGCATTAGCTAGATTAGATCTTGAAGGACCAATTCAGATCTAATTATTAGTAGCAATTGGAAGAGAATGACCAATTCCTTCCAAGAGAAATAAGGATCAATGGCCGATGTTTAATTGTTCGTTGTGCTTGTTCATAAATTACTAGATCTTAATGTTTTGTTCTTGTCAATTATGAAATTGGACCAAGGTAATTAGTTGTTAAGAATAAAAGGGATAATTTAAGCTGGACCAAGGTAATTTTATCTAATTTAGGTAATTTAGGATTTAATTCCAAACAAGCTATCCAAGGTTTTCATAATTATTAGATATCAATGATCCATGTTAATTATGTCAAGAGGGAGATTAATTCTATGTTGGAGGGTTTTCTTTAATTATTTTCTCAATCTATTCACTGGTTTTTAATTAATTGTTTTCTTTAATTTTCTTGTTTGCTTTCTTAGTTAATTTTGCTTGTTTCCTTGATTTAATTTAACTCTACTTCCAAAATAAATTCTCTTTATTTTATTTTTTTGTTAATAAGAAAAAGAATAATAACCTATTTCTCTGTGGGATCGACCCCTACTTGACCTAGCTATTTTTAGTTAGTAATTGTTGGGATTATTTTTATGATTTGCTGACGACCGATCATCATCCAACAAGCAAACAATACTCGATCAAGAGAGCCAAGTTGCGAGGCCTTGTGGAAGAGACAAAGCCAGAAATCATCCCTGTTTGCCCAACTCCTAACACAATTATTGATCCAAGGAAATTGTATATCCCATACAGCTTGGCTAAACGGGCATTCAAAGAACACATATGACAAAGTTTCCCTCTCATTCCCACAAACTACACAACCATCATCATCTATAATCATTCCTCTTTGCTGTAGAGCTGAACGAATTGGAAGGAATCCACAAATCAGGTGCCAAATAAAAAACTGTACCTTGGGGTAAGTCCTAGATTTCCAAACAAAAGACCATAATGGTGACCGCTCCATATTCAAAGAATAATCTCGACCTAGTATACGTCAAGCCAAAAAATAGCCAGACCGGACTGTGAACTTCCCCATTGGGTCCAAGTTCCATATCAGAGCATCATTCACCATTTGATTCGGAATAGGTAAACCACGAATCCTGCAACAATCCTCCTAAACAAACACATCTTCCAACTTATCCAGCTTCCACGATCGAGCCTCATGATCAATAAAATCAAAAACCCGAATATCATATAACAGGGGCATTTGGATCTTTAAACTAGGTTTAAACATCGGTGGTTTATCAATCCATTTGTCATGAAAAGCCCTTATATTAACACTATTACCGAGCCTCCATCGACACCCCTCATCAAGAATGGCTCTCACAGCTAATAAGCTTCTCCATAGAAAGGATGGGTTTCTTCCCAACGAAGCACGCATCATACAGGATCCCCAAAAGTACTTGGCCTTCAACAATCTATAACACAGCGAGTCTTGATTATGCATCAAACGCCAACATTGTTTCGCTAGTAAGGACAAATTAAAGGCTTCGAAATCTCTAAATCCAAGCCCTCCGTCAAATTTAGAAACACTCAATTTATCCTAACTACACCAATGAATCTTTCTCCGATCATTTCTCTCACCCCACCAAAAGTTAGCGATAATCATATTCAACTCATGTAAAAAAGACTTTGGAAATTTGAAACAACTCATAAGATAGAGAGGCACAACCTGTGCCACTGACTTAATCAAAATGGCTTTCCCAGCCGTAGACAGGAGCTTCCCTTTCCAACTCCGCACTTGATTCCACAGCTTGTCCTTAATAAATTGTAACTCCCTCCTCCGAGATTTCCCAATCATGATTGGTAGCCCTAAGTACTTGTCATGCTCCAAAATTCTTTCTACTCCCAAACATTGCATAATACTTGTTTTTAAGTCTGCAGGAGTATTCTTACTAAGAATCAAGGCTGACTTATCAACATTGATTTGCTGCCCAGATGCTAACTCAAAAGTCTATAATAACTCCCTTATTGCATCACACTCACTTAAACTTGCCCGAAGAAACAAAATATTGTCATCAGCAAAGAATAGATGCGAAACCTTAAGAGCATGTCGATTAATCGCAATACCTTCAATCAATCTCTTAGCCTCAGCATCCTTAAGTATTGCAGAGAAACCTTCCATACATAACAAGAACAAGTATGGGCTTAGAGGATCCCCTTGTCGGATCCCCCTGGAAGGCACAATACACTCACTTTGTTGGCCATTAATACGAATAAAATAACTTACTGTCTTAACACAATACATCACATTAGCAATCCAACGAGAGGGAAAACCCATCTTACTCATTAACTTCTCCAAAAAAAACCATTCCACCCTAGCATACGCTTTACTTAAATCTATCTTCATCGCCATATGTTTCTTACGACCCGAGACCTTAGACTTCATAAAATGGATTGTTTCAAACGCAACCATGGCACTATCAAAAATCATTCTGTTTGGAACAAATGCACTTTGATTTTCTCCAATAAGCTCAGGAGAAATAGGACGCAGTCTATTAGCCAAGGCCTTTGAAATAATTTTGAATACTACATTGCATAATCTTATAGGTCTATAATCTTTAGGTGTAACAAGGGCATCTACTTTTGGGATTAAAACAATGCAAGTATCGTTAATACTAGGAAGTGGCATACCTTCATTTAAAAATTGCAGCGCCATTGTTGTGACATCAATCCCAACAATTTCCCAAAACTTCTGATAAAACATTGGAGGCATCCCATCCGGGCCTGGCGATTTGTGAGGATGAATATCAAAAGCAGCTTGGCGGATCTCTTCCCTAGTGAACTCCTTTTCTAGATGACTTCGCATATCCGAATCCAAAATAGTGTCCACTTTCTCGACTACAAAATTCACATCTGCTTCCAGCGGATTAGAGGAGGAAAATATAATCCTATAATAATCGACAAACTCCTTCTCAATATCCCGAAAGTTTGCTCTCCAATGTCCTTCATTATCCCTGATACCAAAAATTATATTCCTGTTTCGACGGGCCGAAGCTATGGAATGGAAATACTTCGTATTTCGATCACCATCCCTTAACCAAAATGCTTTGGAACGTTGCCTCCACATCACTTCCTCATGCTTATACAGCTCATTAAGCTCCTTCTGACATCTTTAAAGCCGCTCAGGATCATCACCCCTTTGAGCCTCATGAAACACGCAATCAAACTCTCTTTTCTTCCTCTTGATTGAATGCTTTACATTACCAAACACATCCTTATCCCATGCCGCCAAATTCTTAGCATAACTATTGATTTTCCCTACAATAGTATCATGACTTTAACCCTCCCAATCATCTCGTACTACATCACTCACACCACTATGCGAACACCACATATTTTCAAATCGAAACTTCCTAGCACCCTTATAAACCATATCTGCCTGGTTACTGACATGAATCAATATAGGAATATGATCAGAGATTGATGATGGGATATGCTTCTCAAAACTATGATCAAACATATCCAACCAAGAACTTGAAACAAATCCTCGATCAAAATGCTCAAACACTAGTTCCGCATTTATTCTCCTATGCCATGTCATCTTGGGTCCTTGTACAGGAAGTTCCAACAACTCACACTGATCAATAGTTGTACGAAAAGCCTCCATTAAATATTAAGGCCTTAGTGCACCTCCTGTTTTATCTGCCATAGACAAAATTTCATTAAAATCTCCCATTATTAACCATGGCAGATCAGACTGGGACTTGAGATGCCGAAGTAAACTCCAAACTTCATTTCATCGAGATGTTTATGGTATGCCATAAAACCCAGTCAAGCGCCAAGAGTTAATTGAAATTTGGTTCACATGAACATCAATGTGGTTCATAGAGTAGGACAACAAAGAAATATTTATTTCATTATTCCAGAGTAGAGACAAACCCCCTACTCGACCATTACAATCTACTGAAAAGTAATTATCAAAGTTCAATCTAACCCTAATCCACTCCATCTCAGATTGTGTTCTTTTAGTTTCAGAAAGAAAAACAACATTAGGAGTGTTACAACGGATTAGATCTTTCAACATATGAACTGCACGGGTAGACCCTAAGCCCCGGCAGTTCAAAGCTAAGCAATTCATTTTCCTCGGCGGATGTGAGCCTCATCCGCTCCCTCCGCCGTTTCCTTAGTACCATCATCATTGTCCCCTTGTGCTTCAACCCGATCCTCTGTCGGAGGTTCATACTCACGAGACTTTTTTGCCGCACCTGCTGCACTCACATCGATCAAGGAAATCCCCTTAGTACACTTCCTTCCCTCCTTAATGTTTGAAGCCTGCGCTAAGAAATCAAAAGAATATTTCTCCGATGCCCTTGGCGCTTTCTTCCACTTCCGGCCTAAAGTTTGTTTCCCCGAAGAGCCAGCACCAAAAACAAAACCAGACCAGGGAGTTAGCTCAGAAGGATTAATATTAAGCCCTGTTACCTGGCCTTCAGCTTCACAATTCCTTTTATTGCCCATCTTTCCATGATCCAGCCCATCAACAAATTTATCCATTGTAGCCGGCCCAATTCCAGGTATAAGTTGGCCCAAAATATTAGCCAACTTGGCAGCCTCTATGTTAACTGAACCCTCCACCTCTTGATTTCTCCCAACCGGTGTCAAAGACTCGGCCGATTTCTCTCCCATCTTTAGCGACATGAAATCCTCAGCTTCCTGTTGACCTTTGTCAATCAAAACCAACTGATCCACTTTGTGTTTTCCCATCTGACTCGGTCCAATCCCCTCTGCATTCACCCCACCAGCCACGTCATTCTTCTCCAAGAGCCCATGATCCACCACAACTCCCTCATAAGGCAGTTCAGCAACCCCCCTAAAATCCGCCTCCTGCAAAACCGATTTGCCGCGAAATTTGAAAACCACCTCACACGATTCCCCGGCTTTGTCTAATTCACGCGCCACCATCTTACCTCGTAACAGCAAACTATCCACATGATATCGGACTCCTCGTGGACTTCCTGCCGACGAACCTGGTACATATTCCGACACACGATTCCCCCTAAGATCCGATCGCCTTGGTGATGGCCCCAAGTTATTGTTTCTCTGATTATTAACAGACACACCACTATCAGAGCCTAGAGATACTGGACTCATGAATGTCCTCCTTCTCCCACCACCATCCCTCCCCTCAAAACGAGGAGAACTCATCGTACGAGGCTCAGTCAACATCGACTCCAGGAATTTCCGTTCCACCCCTCCTTTCGTTTTCCTCATTTGTGCCGCCAAGAGACAATCACCCTTCTGGTGATCCAGCATCCCACATACCCAACATACATCTGGCCGCTTCTCGTAAAAGAATTTCACCTCCAACTCACCCCCATTGTCAGAGAGGGAGAGGGTGGTGCTATTCTTCAAAGGCTGCTTCACATCCATGTTGACTCGAAGGCGAATGAACCTCCCATCCGACACATCAGCCTCCAATACCTTCCCCAAGGTTGCACCTATAGCCGCCCCGATCCTTTCATCCATCAATCTAGGTGGTACTTTGTAAACCCTCACCAAAAAGGGCATGAGAGAAATTGGATTTCCTCCGGGAGTAAAAAACCATCAAAAAGGTCGGACATAGTTATTAGTTAGCAAGAATAAGATATTTTATATATTTCAATACATACTAGTCCCAAACCCGCGCTCCGCGCTGGGATTGTGAAAGGAGGGAACAGTTAGTTATGAAACGACTAAATTTCGGAAGCACTTTTTAGAATTGAAATATAAAAATTCACCTTCATGAAAGTCGTAGATCACACAAAAACCTTTTTACCGACTGTTGAACAACTTTAATCAAACACGTGAATCAAAATTAGATAGACCGTCAAGCGAGACCACAAAATTTCTGAAACATTTTTTAGAACTGAAACCTCAACATTGGCTTTTGAGTCCTTCATGAAAATTGCAAGTCATTAAATTATCTTTCAACAGACACTTGAATCACATTGATCTGACAAATAGAACAAAAAAGTAAAAGAATTAAAGTCGAAGCGTTAAAGCGTCCAACCCAGAATTTGTAAAGGATTAAATAGTATGGGGTAATTTGATAAATAATTCAGGGAAAAAATATTTGTTTATGGAGACCAAACATAAAAATTCTCTCTTGAAATCTCCACGAAACTCATTAACCGAATTCAGCTTTTAGGCCCTTGATGAAAGTCGTAGATCATGCAAAAAAACTTTTAACCGACACTTGAATAATTTCAATCGAACATGTGAAACGAAAATTATACAATATTAGATAGACCGACAATCGAGACAACAAAATTTCAGAAGCATTTTTTAGAATCAAAACATTAAAATTGGCTTTTGAATCCTTAATGAAAAATGTAGACCATGAAATTACCTTTAAATAGACACCCGAGTTACCTTGACCGGACAAATAGAAAAAAAAATAAAAGAATTAAAGCCGAAACATTCAATCGTCCAACCCATGGAAAGCATTTTTTTGAATCGAGAAATAAAATTTGACTTTTGAGTCCTTAAAAAAACTCCAAACCAACTATGAAATGACCAAACCACCCATGACAATTTGTTCTTGGATGAATGTGGTACATCTTATAGCTGGATTTAGAATCGATACATTAAAATCGGGTCCTGAGTTCTTCATGAGAGTTGTAGATAATGAAATTATCTTTTAATAGACACCTAAATTATCTCAATCGGACAAATAGAAAAGAAAAAGTATAAAAATAAAAGCCAACGTGTTAAGTCGTCCAACCCATAATTGTAAAGGATTAAATAGCATAAAGTTTAAAAGTATGAGAATCATTTGATAAATAATCCATGGAAAAAAATTATTTGTTTATGGAGACAAAACATAAAAATTCCCTCTTGAACCCTCCACGAAACTCACAAATCAAATTCAGTTTTCAAGCCCTTGATGAAAATCGTAGATCACGCAATAACTTTTTAACCGACACTTGAACGACCTCAATCGGACAAGTGGATCTAAAATTATACAATATCAGATAGACCGGCAATTGAGACCACAAAATTTCAGAAGCATTTTTTAGAATCAAAACATTCAAATTGGCTTTTGAGTCTTCCATGAAAGTTGTAGACCATGAAATTACCTTTAAATAGGCACCTGAATCACCTTGATCGGACAAACAGAAAAAAAAATTAGAATTAAAGCCGAAACGTTAAATCGTCCAACCCATGATTGTAAAGGATTAAATAGCATAAAGCATAAAACCGTAAGGATCATTTGATAAATAATCCAACAAAAAATGATTTGTTTATTGAGAGTGGGACCCACCAAATAGTAATTTTATCCTGAAGTTCCTAAAACACCCTCAACAATCAATAATAATTACGAAAATCTCGAGCATAAAAGTATAGAAAAACCCCTAACAATTTGTTCTTGAGTGAATGTGGTGCATCTTAAGACTGGATAAAAGGGTAATTCCATTTTCAACTTTAATATATGTTATAGATATTATATGATTATTTCTTGTATTTTTAGTCAATTATTCAACAGTATTTACATTTTATTTAATCATGCTTCTAATTCTAGTAATACTGGATTTTTGGCCCGCGCTTTGCTGCGGGGTCGAAAATTTTATGAAGGGATCTTTGTGAATCTTTAAATCAAACATCTGTATAAAAAAATTATATGAAATTAAATAGATTGTTAATCGAAATCACAAAATTTCAAAAGTATTTTTTAGAATTGAAACATGAAAATTAGTTTTTTAATCTTCCATGAAAGTTGTAGATCACAAAATTACCTTTTAATAGACACCTGAATTATCTTAATTGGACAAATAGAATAAAGAAAATAAAAAAAATAAGTGTTAAATCAAATAAGATAGAATTTGTAAATGACTAAGTAGCATAAAATAGAAAAATATGAGGGTCATTTGATAACTAATTCAAATAAGAAAATATTTCGTAATGAATATATTGAAACACTTTTGAACCCTTAATGAAACTCGTAGATCAAATTAACTTTCGGGTTCTTCATAAAAGTCGTAGGTCATACAGTAACCTTTTAACCGACACTTGAATAACTTTAATCGGACATGTGGATCAAAAATTATATGATATTAAATAGACCAACAATCGAAACGACAAAATTTAGAAAGCATTTTTTTGAATTAAAACATAAAAATTTGCTTTTGAGTCCTTCATGAAAGTTGTAAATCATGAAATTACCTTTTAATAGACACATGAATCAACTTAATTGGACAAATAAAACAAAGAATAAAAAAATAAATCTTAAACATTAGATTAAGATAGAATTTGTAAAGGATTAAGTAGTATAAAGTAGAAAAATATGAGGGTCATTTGATAAATAATCCAAATAAGAAAATGTTTGTGTAGAGATCTTGATGCATAAAAATTCCCTTTTGAACCCTTCATGAAACTCGTAGATCAAATTTAGCTTTCGGATCCTTCATGAAAGTCGCAAATCATGCAATAACCTTTTACCTAACACTTCAATAACTTCAATCGGACATGTGAATAAAAAATTATACGATATTAAATTGACCAGCAATCAAAACCACAAAATTTCGGAAGCATTTTTTAGAACCAAAACATTAAAATTGACTTTTGAGTTCTTCATGAAAATTGTAGATCATGAAATTACCTTTTAGTAGACACTTGAATCACCTTAATCGGACAAATAGAAAAAAAATATTAAACTAAAAGTCAACGCGTTAAATTGTCCAACGACCTATAATTGTAAAGGACTAAATAGCATAAAATATAAAAGTATGGAGATCATTAGATAAATAATCCAACAGAAAAATATTAGTTTATGGATAGTGGGACCCACAAATAGTAACTTTTTCACTAAGTTCCCAAAATACCCTCAATCATCAATCCAAATAACAAAAAAAACCGAACATGAAAATACCAAAATACCCCTCCTCATTTGTTCTTCAAGTCATGAGAAGTTAAGGTTAGATTGGTTTTTAGGTAATTTCACTTTTTATTATTATTGTTTCTTATAATTTTAAAACAACTCTTCATTAAAGTAATGTAGTATTCCTTTCTTATTGCCAAAAAAAAGTAATGGAGTGAAAAAAAAAAGAAATATATACTACATATTATTTGAATAAACACGTGGAACTTCCTAAAAGATCCCCATCCCGGATTAATGAGGAGCGAGAGAACTAATTTTTTCGTCTTTTCACACTTGGCAGATTACTTAAATGTCCTAACTTTTGATTCTTGAATGGATTAAATAACTAGACTTTTTGGTCATTTCTCAAATGACTTTAATAGAGTAGTGGAATTACTAAAAGATCCCTACCAAGGCTTGCTTTTGGAGTTAGAGAACTTATTTTTTTCGTCTTTTTCTACTTGGCAGATTACTTAAATGTCCTAACTTTTGATTCTTTGAGGGGATTAAACAAGTAATCTTTTTGGTCATTTCTTAATGCACTTGAATAGAGTAGTGGAATTAATAAAAGATCCCCATCAAGGATTGATGATGAGCTAGAGAACTAATCTTTTTTGTCTTTACCTACTTGGCAGATTACTTAAATATCCTAACTTTTGATTCTTGAGGGGATTAAATAACTAAACTTTTTGGTCATTTCTCAATTGAAAAATGACTCAAAAAGTCGCATGTCATATTCTTTTATTTCCTTCTTTCCCCTTACCTTTTGGTAATTACAAGATTTCTTGAACTAGATTTAGTTAACTACACCCTCCCATTTGTTAATTCCACGAGTACTGCATTTATTGACTTTGTTTTTTTTTCTCATCGATTATTTTTTGAAAAATCTGTACCTTAAAAAAAGAAATTGAATAATCCCAATAAATACGTCAAAGCACTGTCTCCATTTAAATTTACGGTGAAAATATTTTAATATATGCATGGTGATAAATAACAATTCTAAAAAAAAATGCCCGTAGCGCCAGCGCGGGCCAATCAACTTGTAGTAAAGTAGTAAAAAGTAAATGTCTTTGTTAAAAAAAAGAAAAAAAAAGTTAAAAAAAAAAAAAAACTAGATGAGTTGCTTTTTTTTTTTTTGTTCAAAGATGAGTTACTTTACTTATGTGTGGGTCCAATACCGTAGTATATTTGTTTCCCTCTCTTATTGTTTTGGATTTTGCTTTTAGGGTTTAGTCTTTTGTTTCTCCTAGTCCTCAATCTTCACCAGGCTCTTTTTTCTTTCCCTCTGTTACGCCCTCTTGCCTCCTTTTTTTTTCCTTTTACTTCTTCATTTGAATTGATTCACACATATAGCAAGATGATCAATCACGCCGCCTCACACAGAAGACTCGGAGTGTTTTTTTAACTTCTTTTTTTTATTAGTTTTAATCATAGTTTTAAAATCGGACCGATCGGTTCGATCGGTCCAACCACCTACCGGAGTGCGCTCCGGTCCAATTAATACCCCCAACCCGCGGTTCTCTCAAAATGCTTGAGAACCGCCCAAACCGTGCAACTCAGAACCGAGAAGAACTGGTATTTTTCGGTTTTTCCCACTATTTCAAAAAAAAAATCAAAAACAGCAACGTATCAACAACATAGGATTTCTAGAATTCTATAATTGCCAGCCGCCCAGCCCCAAATCAAATTCTTTGTCTCTCTCTCTACTCTCTCTCTCTCACTCTCACTCTCACTCACCCTTGAAACCTAAAATACCCAAAATCAAAATCAAAACCTGTCTTCCTCCTTTCATCTTTACAATTTCATCTCATTTTTATGCTTCTTCCAGTCTTGAAGTTTCAATCAAGATTGAATCAGATCATGCAATCGGCGGCGGTGCGGCAAGCAACAGGTTTGTTTTTAGTTTAGGCTGAGTTAATTCTTATTTCTTTTCCTCTTCAATTCATATCCTCAATTCTGATAAAAGGTTTTGTTTGTGAAGTCAAAATTACTACATCTCTCATCTTTAATACTTTGGAAAGTTTGAAAAGCAATATTGAACCATGATATGAGTTTGAATACAATGTGGATATGGGCTATTTTATTAGGCTTACAATGTGCATTGGACAGAGGTTATCGAAGTGCGGTGGTGGAATCAGATTCACTACTTGTTGTGAAGAAGATTCTTGGGGATGTACAAGGCCAAGATCCTAATTTTGCTTTAAAGAATCCTGCTTCAATAATCTGCTCTTTCTGACTTTCAATGCACTGTGATATATAGTGCTGCAATTTGATGCAAACAATTAAGCTTTGCTGGTAATTTTGGCTGACGTTTGGGGCATAAAAAATTTAATCCAGTCAATTGGACAAAGCTAACTTGCTGGGTATGGTTTTTTTTTATGTATATTATTATCAGGCTTTATAATTGAGTGAGAAGTCAACTAGAGGAAATTATGTAACAAATCAAGTTGTATCTTCCTAAAGTTTTGGATTACTATATGGAAATGATAATTAATTTTTCTCAGCAGCGGTATAACTTGGTAAATAATTGTATTTACATGTTACACTTATTTTATAATTCTCAAAGTCAATTCAAGGAGGGAGGGGGTGGGGGATTTGAACCAGTCGGACGGTTCAATCGGTTTGATCGGTTGAACAGCCGATCGGTGGCCTTCCCGGTTCTTTCCCCGGGTCAGTTTTTAAAAGCATGATTTTAATCTTAATATCTTAATTCTTAAACCTTAGGCTCAGGGGGTTTTTCATTTTCTTTTAACAAAAAAAATCATTTCAATCGTTTTATTTCATTAGTTTAGGTGATTTTAATTCTTTTCCCTTGAAAAAAAAAAACAACAACAACCTATCCAGTTCAACGGTTTAAAGATATAAACCCACCGGTTCAACACAGTTCAAATGGGTGAAATGCTTAAAACAATCTAACTACAGAATCGGACTGTCCGCACCGCGCGGTCCGGTCCAGTTCTAATAAAGAGAACTACCCTTAATCCTTCGATGTAAATGAAGTGCCCAACAGACCCATTTTAAATGGGCCTCATTTTGTTTCTCTTATTTTTGCATTTTTTTTTCTTGCAATTGCATTGGCCAAACGGTGCCCAAAGTGGAAAAAAGGGAAAGAAAAGAATTGTTTTTTTTTTTTCATTATTTCACTTCTTCTTTTTTCCCCTTTTGCCAGAGAGTTATCCACTGCTTTCACCATTTTTTTTTCCTCAACTATTCTGTTATTCTGTTATAATAGCTCTTATTACTCCGGTCAAACTCGAAAAAAAATCAACACTTGTATTCGGTGGGTTTTTCGTTTGCAAGCTTGATATTTCCCAATTGCTTCTTCATTGGGTTTTTGTTTTGATTTTGATTTTCTGTTATCTCTGTATTTGTAAACCCTTAAATTATACATAGCAGATGGGAGAACTGGCAGTTGACAAACATGTTAAGTACATTATATCTGTAGAAAAGGTGAGTTTCGAACCTTACCCAGTTTTAATTTTGGACTTGCATTCATATTCTAGTTCTTATTTAGAGTTCATCCGAAGTTGATTATTTTGGGTTTGATTATAATTGTTAGAAAAAAGATAGTTTCGAATCGGTGGTGATGGACCATCTAAGAATGAATGGGGCGTATTGGGGATTAACAACCTTGGATATTCTTGGGAAGCTCCATGATGTCGATGCTGATGAAGTTATTTCCTGGATCATGAAATGCCAGCATGAATCTGGTATCTCTTAAAGCTTAAGTTTTCATTCCAGAAAGAATATGTATGCTAGATTTAGAGTTAAGTGGATTCTAAATTGAGCAAGTTTGATGGTATGCAGGTGGTTTTGCTGGTAATATTGGGCATGACCCACATATGCTGTATACTCTAAGTGCTGTGCAAGTGCTGGCCCTTTTTAACAAGCTAGATGTTCTTGACATTGATAAGGTTGCATATTGTATCCTTTCTTATACATTTTTAATGACATTGTTTGCTCTTCACGAGAGAGTTTTTACTACTTTCGTGTGTGATTATCCAATTTTTGGAGTTGCTTTAAATCAATTAGCATAACTTCAATTGGTTTGGTTCCCGATTTGGTTGAGTTGTTGCAGTCGCTCTTTAAATATACTATAGTGCTCTATGGCTATGGTACTACTTGTTTTACTTAAATCTCTAAGTTAGATATCAGTGGGCTGCAAAATGAAGACGGATCCTTTTCAGGGGATATTTGGGGTGAGGTGGATACACGGTATATGCTCTTCCTGAATCATATGTCATTTCAGCAACACTCTCTGTGATTCTGCTTTCTTTTCTTATTCTTTGGTAGATCTAAATCCTTCTTCACCAATTTGATTTCCTTGGTTTAGGTTCTCTTATATTGCCATATGCTGTCTTTCAATATTGCGTTGTCTAGATAAAATCAATGTGGAGAAAGCTGTTAACTACATTGTGAGTTGCAAAAACTTGGATGGTGGCTTTGGATGCACACCTGGTGGCGAATCTCATGCAGGGCAAAGTATGTTAATTCCATCGGCCATGCTTATATATCATTATATTTATATATTCTTAGTTTATATATTGTGTATTGCATATTGCTAATTGCTTGATTTAGTTTCAGTTTCACATGATCTTAGTTAAACACCTGTTAATGGAATGGATCTTTTACTCTGTCCATAATGGCTGCAGTTTTCTGTTGTGTGGGTGCTCTTGCTATAACGGGATCTCTTCATCATGTTGACAAGGACCTTCTTGGGTGGTGGTTATGTGAGCGGCAAGTTAAATCTGGAGGTCTTAATGGCCGCCCTGAGAAACTTCCTGATGTGAGTATTTCTTTCAAGTAAAACCTTGTTTCCTCCAGTAATGTTCTTCCAGCCTCTTCTCACCATGGATGTTTAATCATTTAGGTTTGCTATTCATGGTGGGTTCTTTCTAGCTTGATCATGATCGACAGAGTTCACTGGATTGACAAGGATAAGCTTGTTAAGTTCATCTTGGACTGTCAGGATGTGGAAAATGGTGGAATTTCAGATAGACCAGATGATGCCGTTGATGTCTTCCATACATATTTTGGAGTTGCTGGTAATCAACAGATTCCTTTTGCCTTTTGTAACTTATGTGGTTGCTTTTAGTTTTTGCAGTTCTTATTTTTTTTTTTTTTTTTTTTGTGAATTCTTAACATTCTTGAATTTACTGGTCATAAAGGATCCTCTTTTTAAGGCTTGAAATTGAAACTCATGCCATAAAAAAAATGTTCTAGTTTTTCACTGGATTCTTTTCTTTAAACTGGCTATTTTTGGTGGATGAAGAGGACATATAGGCTTAAGAAATGAGATCCCAAATTTCCTTCCATAACCATGCCATGTACAATGGGTTGAACCCACCCTCACAAGCCCCCACCCCGGGTCCCTATTCTCTCCCTCCCCTCCGTACCTTTTGATTTGGGTAGTCCATTTCCACTTTAATCTGATCTTTGTTAGTATTAGGTACTGAACTTTTCACATTTTTCCTCGTTCTTAAGGACAACGTTACTTTTGTTGTTTGGTTTTTGGGTTTTTGTAATGCTATTTTGTCTGGTTCCGTGATTACGCTTTTGCTCCTTTTATGAATATCTCATGAATAACTTAGCTCATGTGTGTTATTGTTGTAGGACTTTCACTTCTCGAGTATCCAGGATTGAAAGCCATAGATCCAGCTTATGCATTACCCGTTGATGTCATCAACAGAATATTCTTCAGCAAATAAACGAATTCAAAATGGGATTACTCTGCTTCATTGTTAGCTTTTCCATGAAATTGTCATTCCCTGCCAATGGAAAGACCGTATTAATCTTAACATTGTTTCATGAGAGTCCTCCATATTGCCCAAACATTATCTGTCTTCTCAGTAATTGAAGGTTCAGATTGCTCGATCTGTCAAACTTGGTGATCTTTAAATCTCTAATAATGAGTAGTTTGTCTCTCAATTTTTGGTGTGAACAACTAAGATGAGCAGCTGCGAATATAGAAAAAGCATGGTGAAATCGGCTGTAGGCTGAATATCAGCCTGTATCCCTTTGGAAGTAGTAGGAAGATAGGATTGAAAATATACCTGTCTTTGTAATGTTTCAAAACCTTCGTCAAAACTTCCTTGATTTACATGTAAATCTGTTAAATTGTACTACAAGTGATCCACTGATCATTGAAAACATTTTTCTTCACGATTAGCTTCTGTCATCTTGAATATAATCATATTTGCATTTGATATGGAATGAATTACTTTATACTATTTCTGGATTGAGCATAAAACTGAAAGGGGCTTATGGACTGTCGGAAATTTACATGGGCACTCGCTAGACTGCAGATGGAAAGAGATCTGTACTTATATTGTCCTATGGATTAAATAGGCTTTGGCTACCGAATTTTCACTTCCCCACTCGGTAGAAATACATATTGAGCTTTTTATGATACCTTGTTAAAATGGTGAGATTAAACCCAGAATCACGAGAGTCAATTACATCCAAAAGCATCAATAGAAACCCAGAAAACGGCAAATGAAACAATTACTTGAACAACTTTTGCAAGAAAAACATTGAAACCGTGGGAAGATGAAAGTTTTGTCTGATATATCTGATGTCAAGTGGCCTCATAGCCCTTATCCTCGTGAGAGGAAGAGTGAGCACCCAAGTCTACAGCATGGAAACTGCAGAAGAATCACGTGCCACCCCTGCAATACTTTCCCTTTTGGCCTTTTGTCCATTGCTTAATTTAATAAAGCCGTCACCATTTCTCCAACACATCTCACGTGTGCAACCACTATGCCACTTCCTCCATATCCATTCTTTCTTTCAAGTTTCAACAACAACAATATTTTGCCCAATTGCCCATTGCATGAGTGAGCCAACCAATCCCCTGGTGACAAGTCATCCTAATTCCAAAACTATTTGTGTTTTCGATTGAGTGCATGGTTTCGTACGTGTGGGACATGTCTTGTAATGTGTATAAATGGGATTGGGACTCTTGCATGAAAAATAAATAAAATAAAAAAAAATAGACACAAAATTTGAGAAATTTTTGAGATTGAAAGTCATCATCATGATCGATAAGACATGTTCACGTCAATATGCGTGCACTCTACTACCGCCTATTATTGCCTGTGGATGCACAGTTTTTTAATTACTAGTAGTAATTATTTTTCTGCTTTTCTTACTTCTTTTAGTTTTATTCCATTAAAATTTTCTGACATGAAAGTGAGGTTGGTGCTTTCGGGTGACGTTTTTTCTTCAATCAGCTGGCTGCATCTTAGACCCACTAGATGCCCACAATAATTACTTCTATGACTTGGCAGCAAACCTCAAATTTTTTACTTCTAATCTTATTAAATGGTGTTTTGGGCATATAATTAATATTTATATATATATTAATTAATCAGCTCATCACTTTCCATTCTTTTAAATATCTGTCTCATAATTTTGGAACAGCTGGGTTTTAAATCGGAATCATCATAAATTATAACACGACATTGACAACAGTACATATATATAGCATTGTGAAGATTTGTTTTTAGTGTTTTGTTGCAGTACTAATATTAATGTAGCGATTTGATTTGAAAGCTACATATGACTGTTGGAGAGAATGAGATTTTGATCATTTAAGCAAAGTTGAGGAGATTTTGATTTTGATTTTGATTTTGAGTATTAGGTGAATGGAAATAAATGTGGGAGAGTTTAATTTATCCCATGCACTCTTTAAGGTGATATACTTATGAGAAGTTTTATGTGATTAAAGGGTACTGTATGTCTTTAACTTATCCCAAAGGCAATATATATATATATATATATATATATATAGCTAATAGTGGAAGAGTAATTATAAGTTAGAACAATTATCATAGCAAATTCTTCTAGGAACTTTTTTAAGCTGAACTACATTTCACTAACAAATGTCCCAAAAAAACACTAGTTAAGATTAATTACTTTAATGATGCAATACATAATTATCAGTAAATATTTTTTTTTGGTAGAAAAAGGTACTAGTTAATATTAAATAGATGTGTTTACAAGTCTAGGGAATGAAATCCCTCCAACATCCGTCAATAAAAGGTCCAATACAAAATGAGGAATAACATCAAAAGTTACAAATGACCCATTCATTGTTCTTCCATTGTTGGCCAAAGCATCGGCCATCATGTTTCCTTCTCTATAGCAATGATAGATCTTCATATTGGAAAAATTATTCATTAGAGACCTGCAATCAGAGATAATATTTCCCAATGGGTGAATAGAGGTATCAGCCTGTTTAATAAGGTTAAGAACAAGCAAAGCATTAATAGAAATTTCCAAGTTTTGTATTCCTTTGGAATGAGCCATCACCAACCCATCTCTTAAACCCCATAATTCAGCTTGAACACTTGTCACTCTTCCAATATTTCTAGCATAACCAGTAATCCATTGTCCTTGATCATCTCTAATAACCCCTCCCGATCCAGCAGCTCCAGGATTCCCATCAGAGGATCCATCAGAATTCAACTTAAACCAGCCTCGGATTGGGGGAATCCAAGAAACAAGAATCTCAACTCTCTTAATGAGGGACACATTGTTAAAAGCCAAATGAAAGAATTCAATAGCCTGATTTCCAAATATTCCAACAAGTAAAAGCAAAAATAAAAGGCCAAGGAGTGCCTTTGAAAAGATTAGTGGATGACAAATTCAAAGATATCCACTCTTTAGAGGAAATGGAAGTGAAAAAATTGTTAGGCACAGGAAGAGAATGCCAAATATCAGAAGCAAAAGTGCAATCTCTAAGCACATGCAAGGAATCCTCTTCACAATCAATGCAAAGATCACATGTCAAAAGATCATAAATGTTTCTTTTATGGAGCAAGGATCTCGTAGTGAGTCTATCTAAAGAGGAAAGCCAAAGAAAATGTCTGACTCTGTTGTTACATGGACTCTTCCACAACTTCTTCCAAAAGGGATCAAAAACAAAATCATCATCAGAGGCTAAAAGATAAGCAGTATTAAGGGAAAAATCACCGTTAGAAGAAAACAACCAAGAAAAGCTGTCATTTTTATTATTGTAAATGCAAAAAGGGACAGAAATGATTTTATCAATCACATTTTCAGGAATAACAAAGGAAATACTGTCCAGATTCCAAGTTCCATCTCTATTCATACAACTATTAATAAGAATGTCATCTTCATTCTTATTAAGAGGCCCCTGGATGAGTTCTCTAAGAGGCACATTAGCAACCCAAGTGTCATGCCAGAAGTTGGTGTTGTCACCAGAATTAACCACCTTCTTGCAACCTTTCCTAAAAACATCTTTACCAGTTCTCATGCTAAGCCAAGTGTTAGAGTTGTTGCTTTTCTTTTGCATGGTATTGATGTTATATTTACTACAAAGAGCTTTGACCCATAAATTCTCGGGATTTCTCTTAACTCTCCAAATGAGCTTGGCCATAAGGGCCACATTTCTGGTTTTAGCTTTCCTGAGATTTAACCCCCCTTTCTTTTTTGTCCTAGTGACATCATCCCAATTAACAGAATGGTATCTTTTTTCCGTCATCAGAATCTCCCCAAAGAAAATTCCTTTGAAGTCTATCAATCTCCTCAAGGACAGAGTGAGGAAGGGAAGAGACTTGCATGGGATAGTCGGCAATAGATGAAGTTACTGATTGAATCAGAGTACTTCTTCTAGCAAGGGAAAGGCTCTTTGCTTTCCACCCAGCAAGTCTGCTTCTAATCTTTTCAATGACAGGTCCAAAATCAACCTTTTTTGCTTTCTTAGTTAGGAGGGGATGGCCTAAATAAGTCCCTAAATTGTCAGTTTTCTTAAAGTCCAGGAGATGGGTAATATCATCAGCAACATCATCATTAACCTTAGAAGAAAACCAAATCTTGGTCTTATCTTTGTTCACCTTTTGGCCAGACTTACTACAAAAGTCATCGAGAACTCTCATGATAGCATTACAATTGTCCCTATTGGCCCTAGCAACTAAGATGATGTCATCAGCAAATAAAGCATGGGAAATTCTAGGACCATTTCTACCAACAGTTATGGGATTCCAATTACCAATAGCAACTTCATTATCAATAGCAAGTGAGAGATATTCCATGCATAAAAGGAAAATGTAAGGAGAGATTGGGTCTCCTTGCCTAATTCCTCTAGATGCATGTATTTCCTCTGAGGCTGTACCATTGATAAGAATTGCAAGATTAGGATTAGCAATATAAGAAAGAATGAGGTTTATCAAGCTAATAGGAAAATTAAAGAAAATCAACATGTCTCTGATAAAACCCCATTCAAGTCTATCAAATGCCTTCTCAAGATCAATCTTTATGAACATCCAACCCTCCCGAGTACTACTGATTCTAGCAGAGTGCAAAGCTTCTTGCACAAGAATGATGTTGTCCGCAGCTCTCCTCCCAGGAAGGAAAGCTGCTTGAACAGGATTTATAATCTCTGTCATAAGACTTTTCATTCTCAATGCAATAATCTTTGTGACAACTTTATAACAAGTGTTGCCTAAGCTTATAGGTCTAAACAACCTAATGCAATCAGGGGAAGCAGTCTTAGGAATTAAACAAATTAGAAAGTGCTTCCAATTGTCAGGCATTTTACCCTCACTAAAAACATCCCTAATAGCCTTAAAGAAGCTAGCTTTGATGTCTTCCCAACATTTCTGGAAAAAACCAGCATGCAACCCATCAGGCCCAGGAGCCTTGAAGGGTTTAAGACTCCAAAGAGCTTCTTTAACTTCCCTAATATCAGGCAAAGCAACAAGTCTATCATGAGTGTTACAATTAATCTTATTAATACCAGGGGGCTCATAATCAGCACATAAATCATGATGAGAGAATTCAGAAGCATAAAGGTTAACAAAGAAATTGACAATGTGAGTTTTGCAATCATCATTGTAAAGCCAATTACCAAAGTTATCCTTTGAAGCAATGATTCTATTGTGCTTACGTCTAACAAGAGTAGAGAGATAAAAAAACTTGGTATTGCTGTCACCTTCCTTGAGCCAGTCAATCCTAGATTTCATAGCCCAAAGAGTTTCCTCTTGTTTCAAAATATCAATGAAATCCAAACGAAGTTGTTTTTCCAAATCAAGTAAGAACTGGGAAGGATTATTGGCCAGAGCTTTTTGAGCGCCATTAATCCTAGCAATAAGTCTATTTTTCTTATGAAAAACATTTCCAAAATGATCTTTGTTCCAGTCTTTAACAGAATCAATGAAATTTGCAACAGCATCATCATAACAAACATCATTTCTATCCCAAACATATTTAACAAGATCAAAAAAGGAAAGATCAGAAAACCACATTGGTTGAAATTTAAACGATTTTTCCACAAAACAAGGAAGAGAAGAAGAGGTGGAAAAGAGGATGGGACAATGGTCAGAGCAAATTCTTGGCAGGTGAAACAAAGAAGATTCAGGAAAAGCATCAAGCCAAGCACTGTTAACCCAAGCTCTATCGATTCTTTCAAGAATAAGAGAATTATCACTAAATATTAATCATTGATAGTAATCTCCATCAAGAAAACAATAATGACATTAGCCAGCTTGCAGTGTGTGCTTTATGTAATTAGATTATTAGTGTGATCATCTTATTAATTCTATTCAACCTAGCTAGCACAAAAGAAAAAAGGAATAAAAAAAAGCAATTGGATTTTGATTCTCACTGTCTTCTCTATTGGTAAACAATCTATGAAATTAGACTACGAAATAAAGTTCCTAAATCATCAAAAAGAAATTAAACGTATTACTAACAAATACTAAATCTTGATTTTTAGTGTGTATTAGAAAGATAATATAGCATTTGCTAATAGTTTTTTTTTTATTACGTAGCAGGAACAGTACCATTGAAAATGACATAATATATATTGCTTTTATTAAAGTTATCCAAAGTTCAGAAATGTTAAGTTATTTACACTAGTGTTACTTACTATATTTATATAGTTGTAAAAAGTTCTGCAGAATTGGCACTTTTGTACTACATATGCATGGAAGAAAAGAAAAGGATGGATATTAGATTGCCAGCTCTGTAAATTTTAGCACGTTTGGATCAGCCTCATCATTTGATTTCTGTCCCTAAATTGAAAGGCCTGACCTTATCTGCAACTCCATCGAAGCAACAACCATCACTTGATATTTCTGCAGCTCCATTAACGTCAATAAATCTATTATCTAAATATCTATCGAATCTTAATTCCCTAATCGCCAGTTTGGAGCCATAATTAAAAGGCTACTTTTTAGATGTTATTCATGATCAACCCATGCCGAAGCCAACTGAAGCCTATTTTTCCGACGGTACTGTAGGGTGTATACGTACGTAAAGGGTGGAGCCCATCGTCAACCAAAATATCTATTGTTGCCACGTGGAGGATCACAATTGGAGAGTCAGAAGCTCTCAAAGATTATTATTGCAGAGTGACTGAGTAAGCAAGCATGGTACTTTGGAACGGAACGAGACTCATTTTACTTTGGAGTGTTGTTTTAATTTGCTTGGAAAAGTTGGAGACACAATTGTGTGCCGTACCCATCATGACAACCACCGTGGGCATACGATACAAATACAGTCGGGCTCTTCCTATCCTAAGAAACTGCCTTCTTTTGTCAATTTGTAATTTGGAGCATCGATCCACAACTTCGTCATTGACATATTGGCTGTTTTACTCACTTTGGGAAAAAGAAATAGGTCACACAACTTTACCCATGATGGATGATGACAATTCCATCACCCTTCTTTTCTTTTCCCTTTTTTTTTTAATTTGAATATTCAAATGAATTCTTTTGTATGTAGTTATAAACTTATAATGTTCATGCTATACTTCAAATATCTCCTATTATTTTCCTTTTCATTAACAAATACTAGCATATATAGCATGATTACCAAAAGCCCGTAAGAAATTACAAATATAGCAACAGCTAAGCAGCCTACCACATTGACCATCACCACCTAACAAGAAAGATGACATTAGTAGCATTGTTAATTATTATCACTAATCAAATCTATTTTTCTTGCAGGGTTTTAGGATTTATCTTATTTTATCAAAAAAAATTGACTCATAGTATGTATTAAATTCTTATATTAATCACATGAAAAGAAGTTAGATCTGTACAACCATTGGACATTTGACTTGGTGATAAAGTGTTGGGTTTTTAATTTCAGTGACTATGGTTCAATATCTAATAGTCTCAAATATAAAGTGAATTACTAAATACCGTCCTCTTTTACTAGCTACTGCCCCCCCCCTTTGGACTATTTTGCCCTTTGCTTTATTTTCCATCAAACTTCAAACTTTTCAATTCTCTCAAATTCTCTCAACCTTCAAACTTTCAAAACTCAATCATTCAAAATCATTCAAGTAAAACAACATCAAAACGCATGAACAAAGATTTTTCGGATTGAAAATATGTTTTTTTAAAAAAAATAACAAAACAAATATCTATTTATCATTAATCAAATATTAAAATCCTCTTGTTAATATTGACATATTCATACCCATTTAAACTAAATGAATTGTCCAATACTTATTAAAGGAAAATCTAAAAACGTTAAAGAAAAAAAAAGAACAAGAAAAAGAAAACGTTAAAGAACGAGAAAAAAA
>AWWV01009678.1:0-21875 GCA_001974805.1 Corchorus capsularis | reverse complement strand
CGGGTCGCACGCGATCGCGGGTCGTGATTTGGTCGCGACCCCTCACTGTTCATCTTTTTTTTTTGCTTGTTTCTTCTTTAATTTTTTTTTTTTAGATTTTCCTTTAATTTCCTTTTGCCCTTTAATAAGTATTGCACAATTCATTTAGTTTAAATGGGTATGGATATGTCAATATTAGCAAGAAGACTTTAATAGATATTTGTTTTCTTTTACTTTTTTTTTTAAAAAAAAAGAACATACTTTCAGTCCGAAAATTCCTTCTCCATGAATTTTGATGTTATTTTGTTTGAATGATTGAGATTTGAAAGTTTGAAGGTTGAGAGAATTTGAGAGAATGTAAAATTTTGAAGTTTGAAGAAAAGGGCAAAATAGTCCAAAGAGGGAGCAGTACCTAGTAAAAGGGGACGATATTTAGTAATCCCCAATATAAAAGAAAAAAGAAGTTAAATCTGTAGAGAATGACGGTAACAATAATAATTTAGAGAATGGCCAAGAAATGGTACCCCATATATAAAAGAAGGTCAATACATAACACTTGCAAAGAATAAAGATATAATATAGTAGTACTTACGCTTGCTTGTACATCGATAGACGGATAGAGTATTAGACTCCTAATTTAGTTGTAAACATTCAAATTATAATAAAGGTATGAAAAAGAAAGAATAAAGACAAGTCATATTCAAATGCTGCTAATATATTCATTTCTAGTATTTATTACTCCCTCTCATTCAAAATAAGTGCAACATTTCAAGATTTGCAGTCATTCATATTAAGTGCAACATTTTATAAAACCAATGTAATTTGTAATTTGTTTCCATATATATCCCTACTTGTGTTGGTTTTTTTTTTTAGATAGTTGAATATTTAATTATCTTGGGAAGTTGGGAAGGGAGAGAAGAATTTTATCTAATTGTTTATTAAATTTTTTGAAGGGTAAGAATGCCATTCTAAGTGACTTTTTACTAAATTTAAAACCAATTAATCATTATCTTGGTTTGTGTAATATTCCTAGTGTTGCACTTATTTTGAATGGGAGGGAATAATTAATATATAACTTTTCTAGTAGTAGGTCGGAGATCTTGGAACCCCACATTATGACATGCCCATCCCACAAATCTGCCAACATTTACTTACCCATTCCAAATTAAAATAATACAAGGTTTAACCCGCACGTGCTACGATGCGCACTATCTAAATGATTAAAAGATAAGAGTAATTTGCGACATAAAAGAATCAATATAGTTTCGGTGGTCAAAACATAACAATCAAAGAATAAATGATGGCACCAGTATCCACTGAGGAAAATATTTGCATTGTTAGAAGAGTGGTCTAATTCTCAACTGGATAAAAGTATATTTAGTAAACATGCTAATAAGTATAAAATAAATATTGATGTATGGAAAAAGTATAGAAAGAATTCTATGTATGGAAAAAGTATAGAAGGAATTCTATTAGGATGGTAAATAAGGATACGTAAGACAAAGCTTGAATGAATTTTGACTCAATATCCTATAAGTAGTTTGAATATTGAAATTATACCATCTGCGAAATATTTGTAAAAACCATTGTCTCACAAAATTATAATTAGCTGGGCACTTATAACTCTTAAATAAATATCATATACATTCATAGAGGTCATGCTATTGAGTACTTGAGCAGGGAATAACGGAGGGAAGAAATTAGAGTAAATATGTTGGTCATTATATCTAAAAGCAGGAGCAAAATTGCAAGGCATTGAAGGAGGAAATAATGCATCTATCTTGAATTAAAGCATGAGACCAAAGATAAAAAGGCTCTAACTTAAGCACGCAGTAAGATGAAAGTGAAGAGTACAAAGATGCAATATAGAAAGCAAAAAGATATAATAGATCATTAGTTGAGGAGAGTACCATGAACATAATTCAAATATATACACACACACACACATCCAAAAGATTAGAAATATTGTTTGATGAGTACAGGAACAAAAGACAACTAAAGACCCAACATCCCCAAAAATGGCATACAAAAGATCAAAGCTGAGTAGGATCTTCTTCTTCCAAGTACATAGAAGAAACGGTGAATGAGTCAAATAAGCAGCTGCCTCATCACATGCATCCATCAACAAAAAAGGAATTGATAATACTTGAGCAAAGAACCAATTTCCTTGCGCTGACACAAAGATAATCAGTCCATAATACTAAGATTAAGCAAATGTTGATTAAAAAAAATCCCAGAATAATAATGAGAACAGCAGGCCAAAATTAAGGCATACCATGTCTTAATTCTCTTTGCTGCAGATTTTCGAGTCTCTTTTTCTGCAAGAACAGGCACATCCTCACCCAGAACAGAAACTTGATTAGCAGACAGAGATGGAGTGTTAGTAAGGAGCTGAGATTCATCACCACAAACCTGGATGGTCTTGTAAGTTTCTTTTCATGGAGTGAGGTCAATCTCATCATGATGTGATCCAGGCTCAACAGCAGAGACACCAATAAGAGAAGCCTGACCAGTAGACACAGAGGGCGGCGTATGAGGAGCAAATGACTTTAGGAGCAAAAAACTCCTGCAAGCAACAACAATCGACCTCAGATAAAAATATTGCCATGTATTGAATTCCAAACTTAAGCAACTTGTACTTTAACTGGAATCACATTTGTGTAACTTTTCACTCTTTTTTGGCTCAAGTTATAAGAAAACAGATTTCACACACACACACACACAGAGAAAAAAAAAACAGATTAAAAATCATGTCGAAAACACCTGCAAGTGCAACAACATAATTTTAATAAGTGGGAGAAAGAAAACTTGAAATTAGAAAAGATGATCTGTAACAGGGAGCAAACAATGTCTCTAAAGCCAACCTAATTCTGTTTGGTGATATTAAAAATGTATCTGATTGAAGGCATCATATCACTGATCTAAGAAGAAGGTTCCACCTTAGTTGGTTCAAACTAAGGAGTTTAATTAGCAAGTTAGATTAAATACCATATAGGAAACTCATTGAATCCAGAAACTAATTTACCAAATGAATTTAGCTCAGTCAATCAATATGATAAACTCTATGATTAACCTAAGCTTGAAACTATAATTAAATCAAAACCATGATCACAAAGTAAAACATGGGGAAAAAAGGCTTTTTTGTAAAGCAATTGGATCAAGAAAGTACTGGCAAAATATATAGTTATTCAAATCATGAATTTCATGGAAAGCCAATACAGCACATGAATAGTAGAGTGGAAAATAGCTAAATCAATAATCAAAAAATGATCAAAGGGAAATTACCGTATAGGAGATCATCCCTATGCCAAAGCCTTCTAACAACCTGATTCCATGATGAAACAGATACAAAATTGCACCAGTTAAGGCAAGAAAATTAACAAAGGCTTGGCTGACAATTTATTATAATCAGTTCAAAATTTATTAATATAGTGTTAGGAACTAAAATAAGGGCATATTCTACTCAGCACTCAGAGTAAAGCAAAATGTAATCCAAAATATAATGCCTACCAAAATGAGGACTTAAATCATCAAGTTATGTTTGTAAGTAATCAGATGATTCTTTATCTTGCATAAGTTCACTTATATTATCAGTCAGCATACTCGCTTCTTTACTAACATCTAAATCAATCATCAGCAGCATACATACTTAGTTGAAAATTTAAGGTTGGTAATGAAATTCACAATGAGCAGCACAAATGAAAATAGAGAAAGAGAACTTACAGAGGAATTCTAAAGAAGAGATGCTGAACTAAATAGAAAATCAGAATAAGAAGCTAACTCAAATCCTAAGTTTGAATTATTTGAAGAATAGAATCAGTGGATACATCTCGAAATTCATTTGAATTCAGTATACATTGGAACATTTAATCCAATTATTTTAAATAATTCAAACCCTATCCAATGCACAAAATGGTTTAAAAATGGGCTACAATAACAAAGCCAACTCAAACCGAAGAATCCACATCAGAAACACGAAAGAAATGGTGACCAAAGAAATGAAGGGGAAAACTCATAATATAGATAAACAAATAATTTCATAAACAAAATTCAATTAATACTTTATACCCATACACAAATTAGGAAGAAGAGAAAGGACCTAAGAACTCAAAATCGAAGAGTCAAATACTTGATTAAAACTGGAGAATAAACATGATGAAATCAACAAAACCTGAGAATGATGAAAAAGAAAGCATACAGAATCTGAACCATAAAGAGATTAGGGGGGAAAAAACAACCGAAGGAATCAACGTTTTTTTTTTTCTCTGAACTGGAAAGGGGGAGAAGCTCTAGGATAAAACATATAAAAAAGAAAGTGCTAAGAGTAAGAACTGAGAAAGTGAGGAGACAGAGAGGAGAGGAGGAAAAAAGAAGAACAATCAAAAAGGGAAAAGAAACGCGGAGAAAAAGCTGGATATGGACATTTAAATGGATTTGATTTCTAGAATGTTCACATCGTCAATTAAAAGAAACAAAATTAAGTAGCTGTAATTGTTGGGGCATGACCGGACAAATAGGTAAAAAATCAAAATCCAACCAAATTAAAACAGTAATCCAACGTATCAGAAGTGATAGGGAAAAAATAAAAACACGTATCATGCACTGGTAGAATAAAAAAATGGACAAAAAGACGAAATATCCCTACCAAACAGTGTCCCAAATCAACCACAAAGCAAAGAATTAATTATGATTAATTCTAAAAAGTCATTTTAACTTCACAAATAGTTGTTGGTTGTTTATTTATTGGCGTATAATCACCAAATCTATGTACTAAGTATTTTGTAATGATATTGAAAGAGAAAATTCTTCAAATTATTAGTATATAAAAAATGGCACACATCTCAAGGCTTCATAAAATTAACATTTCCTCTAAATAAATCCCCCGACCTTTAATTTTTAAAAGGAAGGTTATTTGTACTATCCCTCTGGACACATTAGTGATCTTTTACATTATCATTTATAACCATTGAATGTAGGTTTAATTTGGATAATAACTGTTGAATATAGGTAGTATAGCAAAGTAATGTGACTTATGATAGTGCAAATAACTTTACCGTTTTTAAAAGCGATCAAAGGTTGAAATAAGAATTTAATACTTGCGAAATTTTCTTTAAATTTCAGCTCAAATAAAAAGTTTCACTGATGTAATTATTAATAAAATTTAAAAATGACACAAGGAACTAATCAAACATTTACACATAATTTTTTTCGATGAGAATTTTCAGTATTCGATAATTATATTAAATCGTAACTTGAGTTGCATTGGGTCCTAAATTGGGGAAGCCATCACGTCTATTTTCTTGATTCACAATACTGGAATGTGAATATTGAACTCATTCCATCCAATTCTACAAACATTCATATTTTAAATTTTTTATTTAATCCAATGTAAAATGATAATCATACTTACAGCTTATATATATACTTACTAGTAGTAGTACAAACTACAAACTACAAAGGGCAAGGGCAATGTATAGTGCAGTTGTACTGTCCAGCTGGCACTGACCTCAGCAAAGTAAAACAAAATGCAAAGAAACATAAATAAAGTGATACTGTACTAATTATTATCCCCATTCCCAACCCACCATTTTCTTTCATCGCTGCGCCCTCCCCACCTCCTTCGAATCCACACAATATTATCCATCTCAGCCGCGATACGTGTCAACTAAACTCAGCGAGTGGGTATGATTTCAACAAACTTGCGAGTAGGTGTTTTGTTTTTTCATCTTTTGGAACAAAACATGGATCCTTGAAATCAAATGGTTAAGAGCAAAAGAGGGGAGCTTTTGATTTCAATACTGCCAGTGACAACTGGACACCTAAGAGAAACAGCTGTAGTTGTCCACGTGGCGTCAAATCATTGCGTAAAATCTGCAAAACGATCCCTTTAGAACAGTGACTTGTCGTACCAAGTGCCCCCCCATAAAGACACAGTGCCCAGCTTTGGTCCAGCTAAGGCTGTGGCCTGTGGGGGTACCCTTAAGAGCGAAGGCCAAAGCGGGCAATGGCATAGTAACGGCTATATTTTTATATTGGGTTTAAATTCTTGTTCTTGCTATTTTTTCTTGTTGTTTTTAAATGAATCTCACGTGGCAAAATTAAATTCACGTGACGTGGCATGTGATGTGGCCCCATCTCATCTGATCTGCTGCGCTGCTTGTAAAACAAGCCAATCGAAATTTTTGCCTATAAAAATGACTCATTCTTGCTTGTGAAGAGTATGAGTGAGTATTTCAGAGTAGAAGCTTCACTAAGCTTTCTCTCTATCTATCTTCTTATCCTCTTCCATATTTCTCTGTTCTTTTCAGTTTAGTGCTCTGATTAGCTTCCATGGCTGTCTTGTTTAGAATGCCTGTGGTTTTGGGTCTTTTTGTGGGTGTAATGGTGCTGGGTTTGGCAAGCTCTGCTAAGTTTGATGAGCTTTTCCAGCCCGGTTGGGCTCCCGATCACTTCATCTTTGAAGGAGAGCAGCTTAACCTCAAACTTGATAACTCTTCCGGTAAATATTAATTCCAAAAATGAAAATTTGAAAATCTTGAGTTGTCAGCTTTAATTTTATGCCATTACAAATAAATTCTATCGAGCTCAAAGCTTTTCCCATTTCTCCTGGAAATTTATCATTTACCCTGTTTTCCCAAACTCATTATTTTCTGTTTTCCATCATTATTATATCATTTCAAGCTCCATCCTTTTTTTTATTTGCATAATGTTTGCCCATTTTAGCTGTTTTATTTATGTTCTAAATTTCTGCATAAAGTTAACAAATTTTTCTTGTAAATGGATGAATAAAAAATGGTGGGTGGTTGGATTTCAGGTGCTGGGTTTGCATCCAAAAGCAAGTATTTGTTTGGAAAAGTATCAATGCAGATTAAGCTGGTAGAAGGTGACTCTGCTGGGACTGTCACTGCTTACTATGTGAGTAAACAAATTTTACACTTTTTTTTTTACCAAATCCCAAACAAAAATAATGATTTTATCTTCTCTTTTATGTGAATCACTCTGTTCAACCTTCAGCCTTTTAACCAACTTTATACAAACATAAGGTGGAAAACAGCTCAGCTGGGTACTTCCCAAATCATGACAATGGGTCCCCATTCAACAATAATAATAAATTCACACATTGCAATGAACAATTTTTCCCTTTGATTTTCCAGTTTCAGACAATCAATCCTTTGGCCTTTTCTTTTCTTTTCTCATGTCGAGGGCTACGGCTACCTAGTTGTACTGTTAGCAGCTACCCAGTCTCGTGAATCACCTTAAAGTCAATTCATTTTTCATTTATTTTGCCTTTGTCCCCACTATATGGTCCATGAAACCTATACTTTAATCTATAAATAAATCATGATTAAACCAATTAATAGTTTCTTTATTTAGTGTACTACATGTCAATTGTCATATTCAGCCATTGATCAACTTATCATTAATTTCCGTTACTCAAATCTAGGTGCTGATGTAAATGATAATGATATACTATGATATTGACTCTTGTTGATGTTTTGTAATTCCCACAGATGTCATCCGACGGTCCAAATCACAACGAGTTTGATTTCGAGTTCCTGGGGAATACTTCAGGCGAACCTTACCTTGTTCAGACCAATGTCTACGTGAATGGTGTAGGCAACAGGGAGCAAAGGATGAACCTTTGGTTTGATCCCACCAAGGATTTCCACACTTACTCCATCCGTTGGACCCAGCGCCAAGTTGTGTAAGTATTTTTATACAATTTATTTATACTACTGATATACGGTACCTGTTTATTTGTGCGGTTTGATTGTCCTGACAAGCTGTAATGTGGGGGTGGACATGACAATGACTCTGGTTTATAAAAGACTGCACAAAAAACCAAACCAAACCAAACCAAAGTGGAAAAGGGGACCAATTCTTGATTGATATCTAATGAAGATACAGACAGATTCTTACTCTGTTACAATACTCTTGAATTTTTACTCTGTAAATTGAAATCCCACTGTTTAATTTCTGTGTGTGGGTGGGTGGTAGGGGCTAAATATGATTAATCTTGGAAATTATTCCCAATCTTGGTAATGATGATTTATTAGTATACATTAAGTTTGCAGGTTACTTTATAAAGTATGGGATTTGCTGAAGATTTGTACTAGTATTAGTTTAAAGATTACATTCTTTTTGGAAAAAGGCATTGATTATTTTATATCAAAAATATCTAATGTACTTGCATACCAAGTTAGTAGGTATATATAGATTTCTGTGCCTTATGATTTATGGCAATATCTTGATCCTGATTGTTTTGCTTACCTTAAGCATTTGAAATTATTCTGATATATGCACATGTCTTGGTTCATTCTTATTCAGATTTCTAGTGGATGAGACTCCAGTTAGAGTGCACACCAACATGGAACACAAGGGAATTCCATTCCCTAAAGACCAAGCCATGGGCGTATACAGCTCAATATGGAATGCTGATGATTGGGCCACACAGGGTGGCTTGGTCAAGACTGATTGGAGCCATGCACCATTCATTGCTTCCTACAAAGGCTTCGAGATCGATGCCTGCGAGGCCGCGGTGTCGGTTTCAGCTGATGACAATGCCAAGAAATGCAGCAGCAGTGGCGAGAAGAGGTTCTGGTGGGATGAGCCTACATTTTCAGAGTTGAGTTTGCACCAAAATCACCAACTCCTGTGGGTCAGGGCTAACCATTTGGTCTATGATTATTGCTCTGATACTGCTCGGTTCCCGGTCATGCCGGTTGAGTGTGAGCACCACCGCCACTAGTAGCAGTATTGCACTTGATTAGAATGGAAACTGGGTATGGCATTGTAAAAATTTGTTGTATGGGGTTGGGGATGAAGTCATAGCCATAACAAACATGTACTCCATGTTTTCATATTTTGGTTCGTTTTAACTAGTTTCCTCCATTGTAAGATAAATTTCAATAGATAAATATGAAATTTTTTAGTTTCTGTTTCATATATACCCATGTCCAAACTTTCAGCTCAGTGGGTCCTCTGCTGTGGAAATGTTCTGTCTAGAGGTAGTACAATATTTACTCACGGGCTATCTATCAATCCATGAGGGACCAAGATGAAGATGAAATCACGATTGATGGGGTAGAAAACTAGATAAAAAGTTAGGCATTATGGACCCAAAGGCCAAACCTTGTTGAAATTTGAGGTTTATTTATCTGAGAGCCCTGTCTCCCTGCAGATTTCAGGATTCTCATATGTAACTTGTTAATAATACATTGTTACTTGCCAACAAAGTTAAAGCTTTTTAATGGTGGGGGAGCTTTCAAGTGTAAAGATCTAGCTTGGATTCATTGGAATTTAATCAATTTCAATGGAAAAATGCAGTGAATTTGTGTGTGGGGGTGAGAAACTGAGAAGATAATTCCAAAACGTCTAAAACCCTATGGTACTTGTGAGTTATGAAGGCTGTCTTTGACTTGCTTCACTCAAAATTACAGACCAAAAGGTGCTAAAAGATTGAAGATTCTGAATTTGTTTGGATAAAAGAAAAGATAAAGCATTGAATTAGGTTGCTGATAGTAACCCATGTTCTTGGAATCATTTCACAAAGTCATTAAATCATCTGTTGTTTCTAATTGACTCTTCACCCACCATTCTTCTGTCATCATAAATGAGGATACCCAAAAACTTTTACTTCTCGTGTCCAAGCACCTCAAAACAAATCTCTAATTTTATCCGATTCTTAATAGCATGCCAATGGCTAATGCTAAAGTAACAAAAATTAGAACTACTATTAGAATTAACCATTTTCATTTTCCTTTTGTATTTGAACTGTTAAGGTTTGAATTGGAGTCACTCAAATGAAGAGTTCAGCATTCCAGCTTCATGTCACGTGGCTGATGGCCAAGATTAATTTTCACGGTGTTCATTTCTTCAACATATGTAAAGAATAAATGGATTTCTTCCACTAATCCTGAGAGTTCAAATCTTAGGCTTTGATGCATTACATAATGTCCATGCTACACAGCAGGGTTCAATGGTTATAGAACTTTTTGTAAAAGCCAATGCTGAAATTGATAGGATGATTGACCTATTAAAGACATAATTTGCAATGGTGGGTCATAATTTTATCAATGGACTAAAAGAGGTTAAATTTTCATCCCTGTCTAGTTGTATTACTAATCACCTTTTTAATATGCTGTTTTATATCTCAATAATTCAGAGCACTGATCCCATAGAAAAAGGAGAGGGTAGGACTAGGATGATGGGAAGGAGCTAAGTGATGGCTATCTACTCAAAAGGAATGCATTATGGGGCCATTCCTAAATGATGGAATGAATGGGGAAAAGTTTGATTGTGGGTCAATTTGATGAAGAATCAAATGATTCATTCAGGGACCCTCTTCTCTTATCTTTTCTTCAGTCTTGACTCCCAAAAACACAAACTCATAGAAAAAGTTTTCTGGGGCTGTAAATTTGTAAGATTATATTGCCCCACAGAAGAATTAGGTTAAGGGAGGAAATAAATGTTATACCTACTTACAGCAATGACAAAGAAAAGGAAAATACAGCAAGAGCCATTGTACTATCAATGTCTTTGGGGGATGTACTCTATCTCACTGACAAAAATAAAGTCTGCATTTTAGGTGCACTTGTGTGTGGGATAAAACAGTAGAAATATGAAGAAACATGGATTTACTATCTTAATTTTTCTCAAATTTAATACCAATGTTAATAAAAAATTGTCGGTGGAGGATTTTGTTCATATTTCACATCCCATGTTGAAGAAATGACTACCTTACACAAATAATAATAGAACATCATTTAAGTTTGAAATATTGAAGATCATTCATGGGGGAAATTAGTGGCAGTAAGAGCTCTGAAGATCAAGTCCACAATCTAGACAATTTAAACATCGATGGGTAGAAGTTTAATTTGGTATGGGCTGAAGGGACTAGAAGAGACAGGGTAAGGTGGGGGACATAGGAAACAATTGTGGAATCAACTAGAATAGATCTAAGCACTCTTTCAATGTTTTAAAAAAAGTTGTTGGAAGAGATGGGTATCAGATACTTGAAGCATTATTTCATGAAAAAAGGTGTTTTTTTTTGGTGTTGGGGAGAGTATCATTATCATTAATCCAAGATAAGATTGTTTACTTAACATCATAATCTTCCTGTTTAGGAATAAACTACTAATTAACTATACCTCACACATCTAAAAGCATCCAATCATTTTAGATTTAGCTTACATATTATTACATGTAGAATAGAACAGTCTGTATTTGTAGTGACCTATAAAAGTATAGATATTAATATTGAACTCGTTTGGATTTCAGGGAAAACTTTCCTGAAAGGGAATCAATAACAGCCCTGTATGAATGGCACATGGCTTATCTACAAGTTTATCATCGAAATCATCCCATACAGTTTTATACCAATCACATATGTATTTTAGCAGTAATGCAAACTGAATTCGAAATATTCAATACAAGGATCGATTCCATTAATGTATAACAAATTATGCAAATCAATGTAATTATTTGTGTAAAAGTACTGTCGTTGTCCATTGAATCAAAACAGAATAACAAAGATGAGCAAGAAGAAACCCTTCAATAATAACCTGATCACCATGTAAATCACAAATCCCTCTAGCAAAAGCATCAGCTACAGCGTTTTAAAGAAATTGGCTCGTACCTACCCTCATTTCCTCAACCACAGGTCCACAACCAATATTTCTTGCCACCGCTCCGAAACCGGCCTTTTTTTTCCGGCCAACCAAACCAGTCTTTCATAAACTAGTTTTCACATTCACGTGCGTTGCACGCAGTGATGGAGCCAGAAAGTCGAGTCAGTGGGGTCAATATCTAATAAATAGTGTTATATTTTCTCTATTTATAATAGTTTTCTTTTTTATACTAATATTAATTATAAAATAACTATATATAAAATAAGTACATCATCTATAATAATTACAATAAGTTGTTTCTTTTAAAATGTAAATTTTAAGATTTGACGGCTTTTATGGTCAAAATTAACTTTTAATAAAAATTTAAAAATGTTTGATATATTGCCTAAGAGTTGGATAGCAGATTTTTTAATCCTGATCAATAGCAAATCAACATTGTATTTAATCTCTTTATTAATGTCATAGAGATAAAAACAAAATATATGGTTTATAAATGTGACGACAATCTAATGGAAAAGAGTTTTTTATAAGGTTATAAATTATAAATTTGATTAGAAAATATCACAACAAAACATTTGGAAATAACATCATAGACTCAATAATTATACATATACTTTCATGAATATAATTAGAAAATTATATGTTAAAATGTAGGAAATAAACATCGAAGAAATTTATACATTTTTATTTTAACAAAAAATTAACCGGATCTAGAGGCGTTTAAAATATAAAATTTGCTAATTTTATTATTGCCACGTATGATAATTACTATTGATTTTAATTAATAAATGGGCAAGGCTGTATGTACTACTCCTGAGCACATTACTCTTTGACACTATCATTTATAACCATTGTATGTGGGTTTGATTTGAATAACAACCATTGGATATAGGTAGTGTAGCAAAGTAGTTTGGCATATGGTAGTGCAAATAACTTTACCGTTAATAAATGGGGTCAAATGCATATTTCACTAATTCAATGGGTCAAATGTATATTTCACAATTTCAATGGGGTCAATATAAGAAATATTCTTGAAATTTTCCTAAAGTGTTCAATTTTTTAAGCCTATAATACTAACTTGTAAAATTTCAGTGGGGTCATTTGACCCCACTGAAATCAAAGTAGCTCTGCCCCTGGTTGCACATGGCTCAACGCTTGTGAATAAAATATATTTTTAAATAACTTTAAATAATAAGAAAATCAGAAATATTCAATTAAAACAAACATTAAATAATAATGAATATTAATTAGAAGTGAAACCATAATATATTAAAAAAAATACATCGAAACAATTCATGTAAAAATAAAATGTTACATTTGTATTCATAAATGTTTGACCATCAACTTAGTTGGTTTTGCAAGAATCACTTCGATAATATCTATAGAAAAAACAATAGAAATTAGAATATAAATAATGTCTTAATATAAATTTTTATAGTAATTAAAATGATGCATTTTACCTACCAATCCCCCATTGTTTAACATCTTCCAATCGGACAAAGTGAGAGCTCTTTAACTAAGGCATTCACGATGAAATAGGTGTTTAAAGTTACAAAAAGGTCAAACAATTTTTCAACATTATCATTGAATATAATCCCTTAAACTTGTGTGCCCTACATAAAAATAGATGTAATTATTACATAAATTTAAAATTAAAAGAAAAGTAAATTAAAAAAAAGTATTATTGTTGTACTATGTATCCTCTAACCATGCATGCATATGATACAGTGAAGGTAAGGAAGCTTAGCCAAATCCGATTCCTCCATTAGCCGATCATTTCCTACCACTTGATCAGTTTCTATCTGTGCATTGTTCAAAACTCTCGAATTGTTCACCAGAAGAGATATTGCCCACTCCATTGCCCTTGCCGAAGTCTCGGTTCCTCCAATTAGCATAACCTGATGAACATTCAAAAAAAATCAGTAATTGATCAATTATACCCAAGTCAACTCTTTTTAATTTGAACTTAATTACCCTAATAATGCTTATGATAATTCATCCGTGGTATACATAACAACGATAATCATCATCGTCTTCTTGTTGTTGTCTACAGTTAAAGAAGCGTACCCATAATTTTCATCATCACTTATCATTTTATCAATCACAAAATTCTTCTAGTATCTATTATATAGAATTAGCTAGTAGCATTTACGCATCATCAAAATTCAAAGAACCAAAGCAACCTAATTAATTAGCACATTCCAGGAAACACTACTCTAGTCTTCTAATTAAATTCTATCTGACTTGTTTAAAAACATAATCTCAGTTATAACGTAACAGATCAAATCAACTATCTTCTATGTTCTAATAACCTATCTTTCCATTCAATGTTCATAAAAAAGAAGTCCAAGAACTGCATGTTTAATATATGCAATGCAATTTTCAAGAAAGAAAACAAAAAGAAAGAAAGTTAAAAATAGCATGTAACTATGTAGGAAAATATACGTGTAGTGCATGTATGAAAAGAAAAAGGGTCAGAAAACTTAATGGTTTCATTGGTCATTCAAGCGCAGAATTCTTTTGCCTCGACAAGGAGTCCTTTATCTACGTTTCTTTTCCTTTTTCACATCGTCATCATCATCTTCTTCTTCTTCTCCATTGAAGACCTCTTTGTCCTGCTTAACAGGGGTCATACAACCGGACCTGGAATATTTCTCCTCTGTCCCTTTACGTACTAAAAGGTCCTTAATAGTTCAATTTCATTGTGATAAAAGAAACAAAACCAGTTTTAAGAATATCTAAAAACTATCAGCACATAGCTGGTTGCATATAGACCTAAATAGAAGCTAAAATAAATAAATTAAATATAAGCAGCAAATACTTGCCAATAGAAGATTTAGGATCAAGACGCTGCCTAGCCGAATCACATTCAATCTTCCAGTTTAATTTGAAGAGTCATATTTCTGGAGTAAGGCATTCTTTCTGCAGAGGAAATTGTACTGAGATTTTAGCCTTTTGTAAGCATTAAAGAGATCCCTTTGTTTCTTCTTCTCAGCAGTCAACTCAGAGTCCTTTAATTTATTCTGTTCTAGTAACTCGTTTAATAAATCCCTTTCTTCGATTGAAACGTTACCACTTTCTCTAAGTTTAACCTGGAGAGAATTGACTTTCTCTTCCAAACCTTTTACTTGCACAAATTGATTTTAAAAGCTCAGAAATTTTAAAGAATAACCAGCAGTTGACTGAGCATGGAAAATAGAAAGAGCTACTTCTGGCCCATTGGCCATGAGTAGCTTCTTCTCCTTCTTACACTCGATCAGCTGCTCTTCATTATGCATACTATCAAGGGCTTGCGATTCGATCTTTTTAAGTACATATTCGGACAACTTCTTCCAATGAGCAACTTCTTGAGTCTTTTCTCCAAGCTCCTGCTGGAGTGCTTCAACCTTTTTCTACAGGCTGTTCAAATCAGTGAGAAGAATGTTTGTTTTCTCTTCATGCCCTTTTAGTTCTTTACCCTTATTAGCTACCACAGAGGCATTCTCTTGAACCAACTGCATTACTTTATTCTGTAATTCCATCCCCTCATCAACTTCCTTACACGGTAGAAATCCTAGGTTGCTTACCTATTGTGTAACATAAGAAAATGATCTGAAGAACACAGATTCCACAAGACCCAAACATACAATATCACTAATTTTCTCGTCCTGCTCCTTTAGTAGCTTTTCCTTGTCAAGCATGAGAGACTAGTTCTCTTCAAGGACCTGCTTCTTTTCAAGTTCAAGTTTCTCTATTTGGAGTGTGAACTCAACTTCCTTGTTCGTCCATGCATCTTTTGCAGCTTTCCATACGATTTTAGAGCTCTGTTTTTGCTTAAATTGAGAAGTATACTGTATATAAAATTTCATCTGTATAGTAATCTTGAAGAGGTTGGTTGAGATTAAAATTAGGAGTTTGGTTGAGATTAAAATGGGTTAAGAGTTTGTCTAAAATAAAAAGATTGTATAACATATTAATTAATGAATATTATAAAAGAATTAAAATATTAATTATACAATGACATTTTAGAAATATGTTTAACAAATAAGGGTATAATGGATAATTCAAAAGTTTTACAGCTGAACGTACTTTTTAGTACTTTTTAATTTTAATTAATATAGTATAGATAGATATAGATATAGATATGAGAGAATTTTCATCAAAAAGTGCTGAAATGGGCCCTATGGACCTATGGATTGAGGCAGCTGTTAGCTATAGGGCCTTTCTAAGCCTTTTTAGGCAAATATTCCATTTGAGACCAGTCTAGAAATTCAGAACCCAAAACGCAGACAGTTATATGGGCTTCAATCCATATATAGTTTTCTGTTGTTTTAACTTTTCATCTTCGTGATCTCAGGAGTAGTATGCCTTTTTAGTTTTGACCTGGAAACAACAAATCCAAATTACCAGAACCCATTGAGCACCGAGTGGCAAAGGCTCGTATTATTGGTTCGTAACCCATGAAATCTATTGCACAAATGGTGTAGTCACTATGTATAGTTGGAGTATATATACATTTTCCTTGTACTCAACTGATTTTCAATGCCATTTAACTATAAATTATTTAGCTAAATGTAACTTAATCAAACCATTCAAGAAAGTGTTAAAAATAGGATGATTTAGTATGCAATGTGGTCAAGAATCAAGATGCATGTAGGATAGGATGATACCCCCAAAGAGCACCACCCACCCCAATGTATGCTACAAAAAGTTGTTCAAATTTCATATATATGAGGCTGAAAATAATGCAAATCCTTGCATTTTGTGTCAAAATCATGCAGTAGCAAGACAGAAGGTGTTCCCTTTGATTGTGCTCTTATATCTACCAGCAACCACTAGCAGCCACTGATTCTCTATTTTCGTTTTCGTTTTTAATGTTGATTACAATTTTTGGATATGGATTTGAGGGTCCATTGTGCGCAGAATCATTATCTGCATTAAATGAATGGAGCAACATGCTTAGGAACAGGCCCAACATAAGATTTTTGTAATTCTATTTCTACCTCACTTTTTGGCCATAATCTACTTCCACTTATATTATTATAATTCTAAGTTTATAATGAACATATGCAAGTAGATGATTTACTGCTAACATTTGGGGACCATTTAGTAGAACTCCTATGAGTTATATGTTTTTTCTTGTTCATTGCGGACCTTGCGGTTTTCAGTACTATATATAAAATCAGTAATCTAGTTTGGGGTATATGTAAAATTATTTACAAATGCAGACAATATTATCAAATCAAAATAATTTTGCAATGGAACCCCAGCAAAGACAAGGGCCATGGGCTGCTCCTTTGATTCTATTGTTAGGTATAAGGTAGCAGCAGCAAGTTGCAATTTGAACTTGACACTCACCACAAAGCATGGTGATTTGTGAAGTATAACCATGAATTGTAATAAAAAATTGATCATGTACTACATGTTGAGCAAAAATAAATAGCCACCAAGAAACCCACCAAGGCCCAAGGTCTCATATATGTACAAGGTAAATGGTTAAGGTATGACCTAATTCCCTCTCATTCTCATCATTATTACCTCACAAACTCTCCAACTCTCACTCTCACGGGCCCTTGAGCTCCTAAACACTAGAGAGCCCCGACTGGCTTGACCGTCGGAGAGGGATCTCCAGGTATGCTTCTCTCTTGCAGGCCACCCAAAACTACCATTCTCGAAGTTTGGCCGTGATTAATTTGGCATCAATATATCAGTTTATCTATACTATATATAAAAGTACGAATAAGGGGAAATTTTATGTTTTCCGATTGTACCCTTATTTTTAAAACATATTTCCAAATGTACCCTTTTTTTTAAACATATTTCTAAATTGTCATTACTAAATAATATTTTTAATTATTCCATTAATTTTTTAATCATAAATTATTCCATTATATGAATTTAATATTTTACTTTTAATTTCAATTTTTAAATGTCAATAAAAAGATTAAACTAACACTAACACTACCACGTACAATACTATTGTTAGTGAAACTCCATCTATATAATGTTTTGCGCCATTCACTTTGTTCAATTGGAAATTGTTGAGTTAGAAGAGTAGGTAATATTATGATTTTGATTTTCTTGTCTCTATGTGGTTATTAAAATTTCATAAGATGGTTATTATAATTCCATGAGGAGGTTATCAAAATTCCATAGTGTGGTTACAAAAATTTCATAGTGTAGTTACCAAAATTTCATAGAGTGGCTATCAAAATTTCATAGGATCAGGTTATTAAAATTTCTTAGGTTGGTTATTGAAATTTCATAGGGTGGTTAATTATCACAATTTTATAGAAAGGTTATCAAAAAGAGTTCAAAATGTCATAGCGAAGTTATACGAATTTCATAGTGTGGTTAACAAAATTTCATTAGAAGGTTACTAATACTTCATCGGGAGGTTATCAAAATTTCATATGAAGGTTATAAAAATCTCAATTTCATAAGGAGTACCAAAATTTGATAGAAGTTTATTAAATCTCATAGAGTGATTATCGAAATTTCATAAAGATAGGGTTATCAAAATTTATATGAAGATTATCAAAATTTCATATTGTTGTTATCAAAATTTCAAAGCGAGGTTATCAAAATTACATAATGTGATTATCAAAATTTCATAGAGGGGTCAACAAAATTTTATAAAGATGTTATCAAAATTCCATAAAGAGCTTATCAAATTTTCAAAATGTGATTACAAAAATTTCATAGTGGTATTTCTGGGGAGGTTATCAAAATTTCATAGTATGGTTACCAAATTATGAAGGTTATTAAACTTTTATGATGGAGTAATCAAAATTTCAGGGAGGATACCAAAATTCAGGGAGGATATCAAAATTCAGTGAGGATATCAAAATTTCATATGAAGGTTATCAAATTTTCATAGTTTAGTTTTCAAAATTTCATAAGAGGGTTATCAAAATTTCATAGTATGTAGATCAAAATTTCATAGGGAGATTAGCAAAATTTAATAATGAGGTAATCAAAAAATCATAGGGAGCTTATCAAAATTTGTAGTTATCAAGATTTCATAAAAAAGTTATCAAAATTTTATAGGGAGGTTTATTAAAATTTTATAGGAAGATTTATCAAAATTTCATAGCGAGGTTATCACAATTTCAAAGTGTGATTATCAAAATTTTAAAGTGTAATTACTAACAATTCATATGGGGGTTTTTAAATTTTTATAGAGTGGTTATCAATATATATCATATGGAGGTTATCAACATCTCATAGTGTTGGTTATCAAAATTTCATATTGAGGTCTTCAAAATTCCTTAGGGAGGTTAACAAAATTTCATAAGTTAAAAAAAATTATAAAAAGATTCTTAAAATCCCATAGTATCGTTATTAACATTTCATAGGAAAGTTATCAAAATTTCATAATGGGATCATAAAAAATAGTGTAATCAGGGGCGGATCTTGACACATGAGATTGAGGGGGTCAGATTGAATACAACATAATTTGGGGGGAGGGGAAATTTAATTTTTTTCCATAAATTATATGTAAATATATATGTATTCTTTTGGCATGAATGTAAACGTATATGTACAACAAGGAAAATTTTAAAATTTTGGGCTCAACCATTGTCTACGGTCCGCCCCTGAGTGTAATTATCATAATTTAATAGAGAGGTTATCATAATTTCATATAAATATTTTATTTAAACACGTTGCGCCACGTGCAACACACGTGATAACTAAAACTAGTGTGCCCAAAAGGCGATATCCTAATTATTAATCATGACCAGCACAGGCACAGAGACAAAACAGGAGAAGAGGCCAAAAGATTCAGACCCTTAACCTTCTGACTTCTGATGGGCCTCTTTATCTTACTTATTGGTAGTGTTCATGTCTCTCAAGCTCCATTGCCATATCCTTAAGCATGTGGAGCATTATGCTCCACTGCATACCAAACAATATACAGCCCTAACACCGGCCCTCTTCTTTCCTTCTTTTTTTTCTTTTATTAAAATCCTTTTGTTTTCATTTTATGATAATTTTGCCAAGATAATTAGGAGCCTATTTCATCCGGGCATATTTGATTAATGATTAGACACATACTTGGAATATGGGTTCAAGAGCAATTCCTCAATTAATTCCCAGCCATGACATGACATCCTCAAATAGTCCATTAATTGGATATATTTGGGTTCCATGTAAACGTTATTTTTTGAACTATATGTAATAGTATATATTTTTTTCCTTCCTGCTATAGGAAATAAGCCTTACTATGAGTAAAGGGTCTCGAACTTAATTAATATACATCTCTCGCCGGGAGAAGGAAATTAAAATGTAGTACTAAAGGGAAAAAAAGAGAGAAGAAATAATGGTAACTAATATATGTAGCATATAGATAGAACTAGCTAGAGGACTTGACTTGGTAGTAGATTGTTTTTGCTACATTTGACTTAGTAGTAGATTAAAATCGACAAATACGACTTATCTTCAATGTCAACTACCGACCTTGTTCAACTTCAAGAGTCAACTAGGTAAAAGCTTTTAATGAGTCTTTACCTGTAACATGCCCCCTCCAACCACAAATTTAAATTTCCATTTAATTAAATTCAAATAATAAGTTTTGCTTTTTGTATGTACGAATATATAATTGCTATTTTTAGTATTAATTACCCTAGCTATTTGCAAACATTACCGTTGTGGCCTTGTATATGATTATTAGTAAGATGCCAAGCAAAGCAACATTGAGATATACTTCCTCATTCCAATTTATCTGTCGTTTTAGCACAATGTACATAGATTAAGACATTATTAAAAATTGATAAACTTCAAAGAAAAAAAAACCCCTTAAATGACTATATTGTCCTTCAATTAATATTCTACATCTTTTAAATGACAAAGCTCCATCCATCTTTAAAGAGGGATAATAGTGGTAAAAGTGCAATTTACGTTGTCTTGAAATTCTAAAGTGACATATATTGTGGAACAACAAATTTGGCTAAAGTGACAGCTTATTTGGAATGGATGGAGTATATGCTTGATCTATATACATGGGATAATTAATTTAAGGCTTATTAGCGTTTTTGCCCCCTAAATTATGGGGCTTAGAACACTTTACCCCCTAAACTATAATCGATACAATTTACCCCCTTAACTTTCAAAATTCAGGACAATTTGCACATTATATGAAAGGGTAAATTATCCTCATTTTGGAAAATTTATGTAGCAAATTGAACTGAATTTGGAAATTCGAGGGGAAGTTGTTGCGATCTGAAGTTCATGCGGTAAAATGTGCTTAGCGTTATAGTTCATTGAAAAAAGCTAATGAGCCATTAATTACGGTTTAGGGTATAAGACTGGACGAGATACTATAACATATGATAATTCAGCCGATGAGGGTTGGGCAAAATGGTAAAAGTTTGGATTTGTGATGGAACGTACCGGCTTGGATTTGTGGTGGAACATACCATGGTTCGAGTCTCGCAAATCTCCCTTACTATACGATCTGTATAATTCAAAAAAAATATGCAATTGAAATTTCAATGGATTCGTAAATCTCCAAAGAGATTTGACGGTTAATTTGCTCTAGGCTTATAAATGGAATAATGTGATTGTTACTAAAATTTTATGTAAAAAAAAATAAAATAAAACATCATAATTCATACAATTAATAACTCTTCAGTCTTCACGTTCCGGGAAAAAAAAAGTAGTAATAACTCTTCACGTGAAATGTTGGGCTGCATTTGTAATTTTCTTTCCCATTCATTCACGCAAGAGAAGAAATCATAAGGAAACGACGACAAGCATCCATATTTGCCTTGGTAGAAAATACTATAATAACAACATATATTAATTAGCGAGATAAATTATCCTTTATCCTTTTTTTTTATAGACCGAATTTATACCCTACTATTAAAGTTATCCCCGAACGCAGTGGCGTAGTTAGAAAATGATTTCAGTGGGGTCACTTTATCGTAGGTTCTTAAACAATGAATTTGTCTAAAATGGAAAAGAATGCATTTAGGAGTAAAACTCTTTTACATTTAAAGAATTTATAAAGCTATTTATAAACACAAATACTAGTATCCGATGATTCAAATAACACCACGTGAACAGTTCAAATCGTGACACTCAAATATAATTTAATTTTTAACATTACTTATTATTATTAAGATGTTTTATATGTAATTTCTAAATAGTCAAATAAAATGATGCAAAGATTTTAAAAAAAAAAATCTATGATTTTACCTTACTTTTAAAAGAAATGATATATTATTATATCTTAAAATAATAAAGCAAATTTTCGCCAAAAAAATTATAAAGCAAATAAAAAAA
>AWWV01009677.1:0-21343 GCA_001974805.1 Corchorus capsularis | reverse complement strand
TTGAAAATTCACTACGATAATTTTATATCATTATTTACGTTTAATGAATTTATTTTGATTAATAGGGTTTGATTTTTAATTAACATGATAATATCATTTTTTTTTTATCAAATTTAACGTATATGTATGAGAAGCATTTGTTTTCATTTAAGGATTCCTTAATTTGTAAAAATTTGCTAAGTATGTGTTTTAATTTGTTGGAATTCTGTATTTTGATCCTTATTTGAGAAAATCTTAAAACATTTAGTCCTTATTTGAGCATTTAGCCTTGGCAACAGGGCTTATTTGGCATTTTTTAAGAGTTCAGGGGCTTATTTGGCCGAAATAATAGTTCAGGGGCTTATTTGACGGTTCGGTGTAAGTTCAGGGACCTTTTTGCCCATTAAGCCAATTTTCTTTTAATTTCTTTTTTCATGAATTTTGATTTGTAATTCGAAACAAACTCAAACGCTCTTCCCGTTCTCATCTCACTACACTCTTTTGAAAAATTCAAACCCTCACTATCTCTCAACATGCGCATATCTTGATCAAAAAACAAAACAAGATTCAGAAAAATTAGAAAAATCAAATCAAGAAAGAAAAAAATATACCAAACAATGTGTCAATAATGATGGAAACAAGATCAGCAAAGCGTAAGAAATATTGGGTTGAAGGTGAAAATGGGATTGACAGGATCAGCGATCTGCCCGATGTTGTTCTCCATCACATCCTCTTCTTCCTCCCCATCAAAACAATAGCACAAACCAGTGTTTTATCGAAACGATGGAGATCCTTATGGTCATCTTTTCCTGACCTTGATTTCACATCCGTTAATCCCATTGGAGTTTCGTCCACAAATATTGATCAGTCAAGCGATGAGAAAAGAACGTTTTCTTCTAAACCGATGGACTTCATTAACCAGGTATTAGCTCTCCGTGACAAGCATTCCGATCTAAGGATCCTTCGTGTACGTGCCTCTTTGAGTTTTTCACGTCTAAATGGCTTGATCCGTCTTGCCATCAGGCAAAATGTGCAGGAATTAGACGTCGAGGTGGCCACAAATGATTACTTCAATTTCCCACGAAGTGTCATTACGAGTGAAACTTTGAGGGTTTTCAAGTTGAGATCTCGAAGTCCCGGTTTCCGATTACCTCCTCCGCCTGTTATGAAAGCCGGTTTCCAGTGCCTCCAAAGCTTATCTCTCTCGCTTGTCTATTTGTCAAGCCAACCCTCTCTTTTGGATTTGTTTACAGATTCATCATTCCCTCGACTCAAGAAACTGAGTCTCGATAATTGTTTTGGGTTGAAAAATCTCAAGGTTAGTTGCTTGGGGCTCGAAGATTTGACCCTTGAAAATTGTTATCAGCTCCATGGATTGGATGTTTCGGGACCCAAATTGAAGAGATTGAGAGTTGCATGTTGTTTCGGTCCGTATTGTGATAAGAGTTGGGTTAAGATTAATGCCCCAAGCCTGAGAATTATGGTTTGGGAAAACAATCCTATCACTCGAACGAGTTGTTTTGAGAATTTGAGTTTGGTTCATGAGGCCTCCATAGGTTTCTTCGTAAGTGAAAATGTAAGTGTGGCAAGGCTTCAGAGTGTATCTAGTCTTATATCAGGAATTTCCCATGCCCATTGTATAACACTTGAAAGCCGATGTATTGAGGTACATTAATTTTGTTTTCCCTTTGCTAAATTTGTTGTTTTTTTTTTTTAATGTTAAACTTAAACATGACTTTAGCTTGTCAATTGTGCCTGCAGACATTATCAAGCAAGAATTATATTGCAAATGTAACGCATTTATTCAACAATCTCAAATCTATGGAGTTGCAAACTGGCTTCAACAAAAATAATGTCCCGGGATTAGCATATCTGTTCAAAAGCTCTCCTTTTTTACACACTCTAATTCTTAAAATCTTGAATGATTACAAGATTGAAAGAAGAGTACGTGCCCCAAATCGCTTCCATTTTTTTGTTTTTGTTTTCATAATTAATTTACCTGGTAATTTAATGTTTTTTTTCCCTTTTTTCTTGGATTAATTATATCAGAAATGGAATAAGGACTTGTGGGCAACGCCTAGCTCAGAGGAAGAACAATTCTGGGAATCTCAAACTCAGAGTTTGAATTCCTTTCTAAACCATCTTAGTGTAGTAAAGATGCATGGATTCTTAGAATGTGAGAACGAAGTTAGTCTAGCAAAGTTCTTATTGAAGCATGGGAAGGCCTTGCAAGAGATGACTATTTGTTCAGGACACAACAACTACAGAGATTCTTTACGAAGGCAAAAGATCAGGTCTCAGATGATGGGATTTTCCAGGGCCTCTTCCAATGCTAAGATTACATTTCTCTAATAATCTCAATGCCAATCAAATCTAAAGGTTTCTTAGTTGCATTCTGGTGATCATTGTTTCAATGATGTTCTGTTGTATCGTACTAATCTTGGAAAAGTTTTTGTTTTGCAACTCATCAGCAAGGCAAATGAAAATTAAAGGTTCTGTTTCTTTGTTTCTGCTGCATTATCTAAGCAGATATTTGTAACATGCAAATAATGAGACATTAGTGTAAGACAAATTAATTAGATGTTCAGCATCCTAGTGTAAGCTATATATGATGTAGTAGTAATTAAGGATATATATGCGTCTTGCTTGCGTGTTAAGTCATGAATATGAATGTTAAGATCTAAATTTAATGCAGTTATTTTATCTTTTTGTTAGGAAAAAGGTCTATGTTGGTTTAACTATTATCTACATATATTCTTAGCAAAATGTTTAAGCCAATGGTGATTTTACTGGGGTTCACTAATATTTGATAATTCAAACCATCATATTTAATATTTTTTTTGGGTAAATATCTTATTTCGTTCAATTGTAAAATGTACACACTATTCTATCTTGTTAAAGTATATATATAGTGTCTGCAAATATGGTGGGGGCTAAAATGAGGTCCTTACAATGAGGTCAAGGAAAGGTCACTTTCTCACAGCCGTTCGATCTAGCTTTTAAACTAAGACCGTTAGATTTAAATAACATTAAACTTGTTAACAAAAGGGGAATCAGTTGCAGTAAAAGACAAAAAATGAGGTGAAATTTAGAATTTACTTCATAACATTTCAGAGCTTATATAATGAGGAGAGAGACAAGTATTTAATGCAACCAACTTTTTCAGCTTTGAGTTTTTGACCGGTTTCTTCTCTCTCTCTCTCTCTCTCTCTCTCTCTCTCTCTCTCTCTTTCTTTCTTTTTTACTTTCATTGGGTTTGGGGTTGAGTCTGAATTAAACTTTGTTTCTATCATTAGTTTTAGTGGACTGAATTATAAATGTTTGGGTTGGGTAATCTGGGTCATGATTGGGTTCTTTCTTAGTTTTCTATAAATGTTTTTTTTATTCTCTCTTTCATATATTATATCTTATATTCCTTTTTATATATTATTATTATTAATTATAATATAAGATTACGTTTTAGCCTTTAGGTTAAAATAATTTTAATCTCCTTTTGATATTAATTGTCTTATTAAAAATATATGAATTTTAAGCTTGTTTTTGGTATTATTCAAATAATAACTTTTTACTAATTTACAAAAAAGATATATCACTTAGTTAATTATATATATGTATGTATATATCTATATATATATATATATATGTATTTTTGACTCCTTTTAGGGAGTTAATGTGCCAAGTTATCATTGTCCTTAATCCTTTTTAACCCTTTTAGAAAATTATAGAGTATACTATTCCATTCTACAACTTTAATTTGTTAAGGTTATTAACGTTATAATCAATTTATTAACTATTCAATTCTACAACTTTAATTTGTAAAACGTGTATTACAAAATACATAATGAGAGTTAATGTGTGAATGAAATAGACAACATAACGTTAACTATTCATTAATGTTATTAACGTTATATCCCAACATTTCATTTGAAATTTAATTTGTTAATTATGGGCCCATTGAATATTAATATTAACGTTATATTCTTTTGCTCCATTAATTCTTAACGTTATATGATGATTATTATGAAATCTAATCAATTTCTTCACTATAAATTCATTCTTTTGTTTGTCTAATTCTTTGTTCCTCTTCATACTTTTATTTTCTTTAGGTTAATACTTTTGAGATTTTGTCCTCATATAATCTCAAAAATCTACCAATCCTATTATCCCTCTTTCCCTTCACCTATTATCCTATTCGAAATTCTACTATTTGCTCTCAATCCTCTCGCTTCTCAACATGAGGTAATTCTTTGAATCCATCTAAATGAATTTTGTATATATTTTCTTATATAGATTTATCTCATTTTTAACCCTCGAACAATTTTCTAGCTTCCGGTGATTGCAATTCTATCAGCGAGTTAAATCCGACACGTGAAGATTGGAAGGTTAGGGTGAGAGTATGTCGGCTTTGGAATGTGCTCAACAATAGAGAAAACCAGGTAAATCCATATGAACAAAATCTGTTATTTGCTTGAATTGAGAAAATTCAATCTTTAATCTAAAATTGGGGTTCAATTATAGAGAGCAACCAATGGCGTGCTGGCGGCTGAATTTAGAGTTTCATTTGAAGTTCATGAGAGAAAGTTGATGAAAACGGAACAGAGGGAAAGATGGGTTTAAAGCTATAAGGGTAATTTTGTCTCTACAATAAAAGACACAATACACTTAAAAAGGATGCATTTAACCATTACACCAAATGTTGATGGCTTTTCGGTATACCACCAACCAGTGATTAATTTGATTTTCAATACAACTTACTAAAATTTTTCCCAAAAAAAAAAAAACCCTTTTGAAAACCACTAGCTCTAGCTGAAATGGAATTGGGAGTAGATCATTACTAAGCCACTCAACAAACTTTGTAAAGCCACCTGCGTGGTTAAAATTATATATATATAATATATATATATAATATAACAAATAATAATAATTGAAGTGTGGATTACCAAAAAACCAATAAGGACTTTCATCACATTCAATTGGGGTACTATTTGCATGGTTTTTTTGGTCTTTTTGCCCTTAGTTTTTTTGTTATTTCATTGAACTCTTAAGGGTGATATGGGCATTCCATTTATTTTTTGCCCCTAGGGTTTGGCTTTCATGTCACAACTTTTGAAATTTTGACTTTTCCACTACTTTTTACGACATAAAATATTGAAATTTAGACTATCTCACTTAGGGTTTAATATAGTTTTGGGGTATTTCTTCATCTCACTTATGGTTTATATATCATGTATTTTATCTCATTTAGGGTTTATATTTCATGTCATGTCATTTTTTGTCTCTCATAGCCTTTTTTTTATAATTTGAAATTTTGACTCTTCCAGCACTTTTTCTGACATAGAATGTTGAAATTTAGACTATCTCACTTAGGGTTTAATATAGTTTTGGGGCATTTCTTTATCTCACTTAGGGTTTATATATCATTTATTTTATCTCACTCAGGGTTTAGATTTCATGTAATGTCATTTTTTTTGTCTCTCATAGCCTTTTTTTTTAAAATTTCATTATGGTTTAGATTAAATCAAACCCAAAGAGTAATTTAATATAACATTATCACATTACTAAATTTATATATTAAAGATGTGCCTATCTATTACTTACTGTTGATTTAAATTATAGTCCATTTAATTTAGAATTTGCGATCTTTCCTGAAAAAAAAAAAGAATTTGCGATCTTAATTTAGATTTAATTGTTGATTTAAACTATTCCCTTTTATTTGCAAGTAATTAGATGTTTAAACTCTATTCTTTTTGTTTGACCTTAATCATAGTTGTTCAACTATGCTATGTTACTATATAAAATACATGAAATCTATAGATCTAAATATATCTAAATTGCTGTCAAAAAATATATCCAAATTAATGACATTAACCATTTCACAAATATGACATTTATAATTCAATTATCTAGGCATCAATTCCCAATTCTCCTTCTTACAATCTATTAATACAGATTCTTAGACAACTTTTAAGAACCCGCTGCGAAGCGCGGGTGACAAACCTAGTATATTATATATATGACGTGTATAGATAGGAGTGATAGTAGCTTATGTTATAGTTTGCCTCTTTCAAATCTAATTATTTAGATATTTATTTAAGTCTTACATTCTTAAATAATTAAATCATATTATACTAATATATCATTAATTTATATTACTCATTTGAAGTGAATAGATAATTATATATCCTAAATTTATTATTTTTAACTAATCATTTATCCATTACAAGTTATTATAATTTGTTTATGATTATAACAATTCACTAAACATTAATTTTCTTTTAGGTAACATTAATTTATTAATAGACCTTATATAGTTTGCATTAAACACAGTTTTTTGGAAAATTTGTGGTGGATGCTTCAATTAGTAAGATTTAACATTGTTTGACTATCAAACTTTGGGGTTTGACCAATATCAAACCTTAGGTTTTGACTATTAAAATTTAATATTTTACCATGAATTTACAATGAATCTCAAATTGGATTGGACCAGTAAATACAATTGAGATCCAATGCTCAGCCCGGTCCAGAAACACCTCAGGACCATTGACCCAATCCAATCAATACAATTGAAAACCCATACTTAGCCTGGTCCAGAAGCACCTCATGACTATTGACCCTGATTTTTTTATCTTTTTTTTTCATCGAAGTCAACCTTTTTAAAATTTTGAAAGTTGAATTAAAAAAATGTTTGTAACTGATGAGATTTGATCACTCACCAACTTGAAAGTATTCAAATGCAATAACCGCTTGACCAAAATGTTTATTGTGAAATTTTACCACATTTACAATTAGTACTAACAAAACCACCACTCAACACACATTTCCTCATTACAAGTAAAATCGATAGCAGAACTGATTGAATCATGACCTGAGATTCTAACCAGTTCAGTACCTGATCTGGTTATTGATTCATTAATTTGAGCTCAATTTGGTTAGCATAACGACATTGAGAGAAAGCCATTTGGGACTCTATTTCTACTATCCTAGTCGGAGTGGGATTCATACATTTCAATATTGAAATGTTAATGACACAAATGTTAATTTGAGATTTTGATTGCATATATAAACACTTAGATATTTTCCAATTCATTAGTTATCAGTTATCATCATCAATGTAATATATAGATCTTAGCGTATGTTTAGGGTAATATAATGATTTATAGCATTAGATAAGATTAATACAATATATTTATGTACAAACAATCATTTAACTCTATCCAATTTTCCATTATCTTATCATTAGCATAGTAAACTTAGTTTCTCACGTATCAAATAGCGTATTCAAGTAAACTATAATATAGTTTATTAGTTGTTTACTTGAAATGTATGAATATTTGATGGGGGAAGTTTGATTTCTTTATAAGTGGAAATGTTTTATGATTTTCCTTTGATTTAATTTTTGGTGTGTTTATAAGGTTGGTCAAAAGTGAGCATATTGTTGGAAAAAAGAGGATTTGATCTTTTTGTCAAGGAAAAAAGATGATAAAGATAAGGTGTTTGTGAAAATTACTGTGATACCAATGGGTTTAGGCAAGACTTTTTTAGTTGTTGCAATGGTGTTGCTAAAGATAGAAGAGAACAATTGTGTATGACTCAAATTATTTAGAATGTCAGTCCATATTGTCTATTGAAATTAAATAAATCGTTGTATTTGCCTTTATAATTAAGTGTAAACTTAATTTGTTTTGATTAAAAGGCTTAACCTCAATTTAAGTATTTGGGCATTAAGAAATGGAAAAGAATATTATAATTCATTAGTTAGAGGTCCTAAGTAACTTAACTAAATAGATAATTAACATGGTAATGGCCATATGATTGTATTATTATAAAAAGATTGAAAGTTTAAATTGTTTAATAGTTGATATTAGGCCAAATTGTTTAAGGTTTTGTATCTGAGAGAGTAATAGTATATTGTTAGATATGTTGAGACTCAAAGATTGATTTCACGGTCAAACCTTAAATTTGGTGGTCAAACCCCAAAATTGACTGTCAAACCCCAAATTTTAATTGTTAAATCATGTTAATCTCTATCTTATATTTAAGCATCCACTACAATTTCACCCCAAAGTTAATGATAAAAGGATTAGTACTATTTGAACAATAACAATATTAAATACAATATACTAATATTATAAAAAGTCAACAGTATTAATTGCAAGATTACTTAGGAATAAATGTTGTTGTTAAGATGACATCAAAATGATAGACTAAACGTCTAAACCTATAAATATTGCATATACTAGATATTAATTAATCAAATAACAATCATCTATCTAATTTCAAACCATTATCATTATATGCTATTGTAGTGTGAATTAATTAAAACAAGTCATATTAGCCCGCGCTAGTGCTATGGGCATTCTTTGTTTTAAAGTGGTGTTTGATTAACTGATTGAATAAGGATATTAATATAATCAATTATATAAGATCCACAGACATTCTTTGTTCTAGAGTGGTGTTTGATTAATTGACATGAATTATATAAGGTTGCAGTAAAACTGCAATTTAAATGGATTAGTTTTAATATTGTCTAAGCTAACTTTTTAGACATGCAAAACTAAGAAGGTCAAAGAACATGCTTTTATTTGTAAGTAATAGGGAGTGCAGAAAGGTAATAGGATATGATGTTAATTGGATAATAATAGATGCATTGAAGAAAGGGTGGTTTAATTCAGAAGGGGAAAAACATTGAACGGTCCATGGTGAAGGGATGGGGAAGGAGAAGAAAAAGGAAAGAGATGTGAAGATGAAAACAGAGGGGAGCAATGAAATGTTCTATTTATGTGGCAAACCTGAATATTGATCGGTACTAAGGAGTTGAAAGGAAGCAGCAGCTGAGTTGGTGAGAGGAAAAAAGAAAAATGGGAGAAACATTAATTAAAAGTAATTAATGAAGGGAAATGGGTAATTGCAAAAAAGGGTAGCAGGAAAATAAAGGGGGAAATTCATCAAGGGGCTTTTTAGTCACCCGAAAAATGTGAAATGACCAAAAAAAGCCAAAAGGAGACACCACATTAATCCTCAATTTGGCCTTTAAGTAATTTCCATTATAGTTAAAAATAATATATAGTATATATGATAATTAATGAAATTACTAAGTAAGAAATGGAAGATGATTGATCAACTCCGGGATGCTAAGTTCAATACTATTTTTCCACTATTCTACTATTTCTAACTTTATCTCTCTAAAAGTTTGACATTTGGGGTTTGACTCAAACATTAGAATGTTAAACTACATTTTAGTATTGAACTTGTGAAAAGTTTAAATTCACTTTATTTCTATTGAAAGATTTAATTTAATCTCAAAGTTAGTATTTTGCATAAAGTTTAGACTTAAATTGGGTTTAGCCACTGTGATTATTCATTAGTCGATATTCATTATCAACCTAAATATATTATAGTATAATCTAAACATTAAAAGTTCAAACTTATATTTTTGAAAACATTATACATAGGATGAAGATTATACTATAATCTTGTTACTACTCACTATATGAACTATCTAAGTATATGACAACAAGAAAAGTATTGCAATTTCCAAGTTTATAACGATATGAGATGACTTATTTGAGTGCTAGCTTTGTAAAATTCATTTGACCCAAAAAAAGAAAAACTTTGTAACATTCATAAAAGGGATATAATTTGTTAAATCAAATAATATGCTATTCCATATATAATTATAAGTATATATATTATAAAATTATCATAATTAATATATAATCAAAATAAATAGATAATATTTAACATGATTAGTATTATTTATTTACATAGAATAATATGTTTTTTCACTTAAGTAAAGTAAATATTGTAAAAAAAAAGAAGAGAAAAGTGGTGTAACTTCTCATTCACAAATATTAGGATTATTGAAATTTGGAGGTATAGATGATTTTTTAAAATTAATTGTAACCATTTTGTATGTATTTTTAACTAAAATCCAGTTAACGTATCTAGATTAAGTTGAAAGGAAGCTTTAATTAACCTTAAACAATTTAGACTGTCTAATATAATTAGGCATAAATGCCACTTTACACCCTTGAGTTTGTACGGATTGTCACTTTGCACCAAACTTTTTTATTTTGACCAAAACGTACCTTAAAGTTTTATTTTTGTGCCACTTTGCACCCTATGTCCGGTAGGACAAACGGATTAGTCACGGCGTCCGACGTGTCATGCCATGTGGACAAAAAAATGACACGTGGCACATGTCCTTTTCGTGCATGTGGCATGCCACCTGTCACTTTTTGGTACACGTGGCACGCCACGTCGAACATCGTGATAGAGCCGTTTGTCCTACCATGACGGAGGGTGCAAAGTGGCAAAAAAAAATAAAACTTTAGGACGCGTTTTGGTCAAAATAAAAATATTGGGTGTAAAATGGCAGTCTGTACAAACTTAAGGGTGCAAAGTGGCATTTATACCCGTGTTTATGTTTGAAAGCCCGCCCTTTTTCTTATTAGCATGCCATCCCTTCAAAACATTCAAATTTCATCCAAAAAATGAAGTTTAAATTGTTTAATAGTTGATATTAGGCCAAATTGTTTAAGGTTTTGTATTTGAGAGAGTAATGGTATGTGTTAGATATGTTGAGACTGAAAGATCACAAAAAGAAACAAAGTATTTGATTTCACGGTCAAACCCCAAAATTGACGGTCAAACCCCAAATTTTAACTGTCAAATCATGTTAGTCTCTATCTTATGTTTAAGTATCTACTACAATTTCACCCCAAAGTTAATGATAAAAGCATTAATATTTGAACAATAATAATATTAAATACAATATACTAATATTATAAAAATTCAACAGTATTAATTGTAAGATTATTTAGGAATAAACATTGTTGTTAAGATGACATATCAAAATGATACACTAAACCTATATATATTGTATATACTAGATATATTAATTAATCAAATAACAATCATCTATCTAATTTTAAACCATTATCATTATATGCTATTGTAGTGTGAATTAATTAAAATGATAATTAATGAAATTACTAAGTAAGAAATGGAAAATAATTGATCAACTCCATATGCTAAGTTTGATACTATGCTTCCACTATTCTACCATTTCTATCTTTTTCTCTCTAAAATTTTAGTATTTGGGGTTTGACTCAAACATTAGAATGTCAAACCACGTTTTAGTATTGAACTTGTGAAAGGTTTAAATTTACTTTATTTCAATTGAAAGGTTTAATTTAATCTCAAATTTAGTATTTCGCATAAAATTTAGACTTAAATTGGGTTTCACCACTATGATTATTCATTAGTCGATTGTCATTATTCATTATCAACCTAAATATATTATAGTATAATCTAAACATTAAAAGTTAGAACTTATATTTTTTGAAAAAATTATACATCGGATGAAGATTATACTATAATCTTGTTACTATTCACTATATGAACTATCTAAGTATATGACGAAAAGAAAAGTATTGCAATTTCCAAGTTTATTATTATAACGATCTGAGATGACTTATTTGAGTGTTATCTTTGTAAAATTCATTTGATCCAAAAAAAAAGCTTTGTGAAATTCATAAAAGGGATCTAATTTGTTAAATTAGTTGAATGCTATTCATTATAATTATAAGTATATATATTATAAAATTATAATAATTAATATATAATTAAAATCAATAGATAATATTTAACATGATTAGTATTATTTATTTACATCGAATAATATGTTTTCCACTTAAGCAAAGTAATTATTGTAAAAAAGAAAAATTAAGAGAAAAGTGTTGTAACTTCTCATTCACAAATATCAAGATTATTAAAATCTAGAGGTATAGATTATACTTTAAAATTAATTGTAACCATTTTGTATGTATTTTTAACTAAAATCCAGTTAACGCATCTAGATTAAGCTAGACTAAGTTGAAAGGAAGCTTTAATCAACCTTAAGGCTTAAACAATTTAGACTGTCTAATATAAATACCGGCAAATATTGATGTTTGAAAGCCCGCCTTTTTTCGTATTAGCATGCCATCCCTTCAAAAAAATTCAAATTTCATCCAAAATCCATTTGAAGCCCGCTTTCTGGTTTTCAGTCAAATTTCAAATTTCAAATTTCATTTTTAATTTTTATTACTTTCAATGCGTGGGTTCTTGACCCCCTTTCGGTGTACTATAAAATGAAACTTTTTTTTTTTAAAAAAGAAAATCTTCTTTTTCAAGTGTTTTCTCCCCCTTTTATTATTTTCTTCCCAACCAAACACCACCGCAGACGCTCCTCCATGGTGGTAATCGCTCTGCCGTGCGACCTGTTGTCGGCCGCCGTGCTCGAGTTTGTTTTCGCCGCTGTTGGCCGCCAGAAATTGCAGAACTTATTTAATCAGCCCGCAGATATCAAATCCGGTATCCTTTTCCCCAAATCAAGCCTGATTCATGTTGAATGTAATCTTACTGATAAAAAACTCCATTTTTTTTAATCTCGAAATCCTACCGTCATACCCGAGACTAAGTAGGACTTTGTCGTCAATCTTCTCCGAAATAACTCTTTGTCCTCTCCCTCTCCTGGCCAAGAAGGAAGCTGCTATTTCGCTCACCAATTCTCCTCTTCACCGATTAACCATCGGTAATTTCATCATTTTTTTCCTGTTTGTTTCATCTTTCTTCGTTTAGCATATATTAATGTGGCTTTCTTTTGGGTGTTCAGTTTTAATCTTTCAGAAAGTGCAAAAGGTTTTGCTGCATTCAAACATTCAATTCAAAATTGATAGAAGTCCAGTAACTGTGCCTGATTATGGTTTGTTTCTGAAACTTTCTGAAGCTTTTACTTGCTAGTACAAATAAATTTTTTACATATACCATGCAAAGCAAAGAGACAATTCTATAATATTTATCATGATGTTTCTTCTATAATATTTCTGATGTGTGATGGAAATTTATATCCTTATGATTGTCAGCTGCCAAGCATACGCCTTGCATGTGCTAACATGCACTTCGGCATGTCTTAAAACTCTTGGTTATCACAATTTTCCTTAAAATTACAGGGTCTGAAGAAGAAACCAAAGTATTTAGTAACATTTATAGTTGGTATCGAACATAGGAATAATATTGATAAATGTGTTAAAAAGGTTAGACAATTGGACCATTCCATCTTTTTTCTAGTCTTTTCCAATTTTAGTTTCCAGGGTTTCTGACACCTACATTCTTAAATGTTGAGGTAGTTTTCTGAAGATTTCCAGATATTGCTTTTTCATTATGACGGTCACACAACTGAATGGGACCAATTTGAGTGGTCAATGAACCCAATCCATGTTATTGTGAAGAAGCAAACAAAAATGGTAAGTTTTACGGTTTTCTGAATGGTCAAAATGTCTATCTTTCCAAATGTTTTTAGTTATGAGTACCTTTCAACAACAATAAGTGTTTGCCTATTTCTTGCACCTCTGAATTCCAATGCTGCTATTAAGACTAGCTTAGACTTATTTTCATTAAGAGGGAAGATGATTGTGCTTCCAGTTTTTATGTCCCTGAGTAGCCAATGATGAAGGATCTTTATGCTTAAAGTATCTTGTCATGTTTGGAACTCTTCCACAAGTTTTTCTTCTTTGAAAACTTAAGTTTGGAAGCAAATAGCTTGTTTCACCTATAATTTTCTGTAGCAATCTTTTTAATTAGAATTGTTATTTGATGCATGATTAGGTAACGAAAGTGCCTAGATAAAGCAATATCAATATGTCGACAAGGAGTAGAATTCAAGAAAATTGGCAAAACAATTCAGTGAGGCACCTGATGCCTTTAATCTTATTATTTGCTTTTTTTTAACAGAAAAATACTGCCTTGATATACTGATTACTGAAAAATTAAGTCTCATTATAATTTTCATGTTTACACTTAAATTTTTTCTTAACTTGATTTCTTTTACCTTTCCATGTTCATTTTCTTTAAGTAATATATATTTCAGAAATATAGATGATGTTTGAGTTTGACACTTGACAATATAGTCAATCTAAACCTTGATTCTTCCAAGTTATGATTTATTTATGAAGACTGTGGTGTAATGAAACATAGAGGATGTTGCAATGAATACTTGAAGATTTCGATTGATTTTGCCACTTGATATCCTGTTCTCAATTAAAGATGAGTTTTAGTCCTTTTGGCTTTCTGTATGTCTGGTACCCATCTGATGCTCACTTTTAAGTTATGCTTTTTAAGTGACCATGCAGATAAATTCTGTTATGGTGTTGTTCGGCAATTTGTTGGCCATGGGATTGGATGGGTTTTTCATGTTGATCTTGTTGTTCTACACTTCAGTAAGTATGCAAACCTTAATCCTTTTACCTTTGCTAATTGATTCTAGGCTTGACTTCTATATGCCTCTCCCCTAAATAGCCAGATCTATTTACTTATGCATACATAAATGATCATTTTCTACGAAGTGATCAGCATCATTTGAATGAATTTTCTTTTTAATTTCAGGGAACAACGATGGTGGATGCATGGTCTTGAATCAGACCTTCACTATTGGTAATGTAGTTCAACCTATTAATTTACATTCTACCAGATTGATGATTGATTGACTGACATTGATGTTTGTCATTTGCAAGTCCTCCACACCGCACAAGCCAATAGTCGTAACACAATCATCTTTTACCAGGTTTGGCGTGGTTCACAGGGTTATTGAAGAGTAACCAGGCTGGTGTAGTGATCCACTTTTGCCACCATGTGCTCAAGCGCACACATTTATGTTGCAACTTTTCAATATGTTACTGAGCAATTATGATTGCTTGCTTTCTTTGAGTTTTGTGGAAATTATGGCACCTGTATTTTCACAGGAAGCTTGGCGTTGTGTATGGTATATGATTCAGGTATAATAGGTTGCCACCATGTATATTATGATTTCTATTCGACTTTTCCTTGCATAATTTAATTTCGTAAAGTGATTGATTTGAATATAGATCATACTTAATTTTATAATATAACGGGTAATGATAATTTAATTTGCTAAAATATATATAACCCACTCAGAATTATGTATATATGAGTGATATTCAATTCCTTTTTTTAGTAGTTTTTTCTTGCAGTGATGAAGCAATAACATATAAGAAGAATCTATTTGTTGGATTCTTCTATGAAATTTACTTGTTACGCTTGGCTTCTGAGCTTACAGTTTTAAAAATGCATCTTTAATGCTTATGTAGCTAGCTTTAAGAGGAACAGACAAGCATTGAAGAAGTGAGATAGGGGGTTTAAGTTGTAGTGTGCCGCTATTTTCATTGTTCCAGACTTTTTTTGTTTTACATTGCTAAGGTTGCTCCATTTGTCAAACCAGCCTGTAGTTGATATAACAAAGGAGAACAAGGACTTATCTCCAAGCTTTTTTCGCTTGCTAGCTGAGTGCAAATTTTTCTACTGATGTGATGAGCGTATATTGCACCTCAAGTACGGGTATGCCATTTATTGTCTGCTTGTAATCTAATATTGATTTATTGCGACTTGTGCATCTGAGTTATCTTTATAGGATTCATAACTACAGATAAGCTTTAAATCAATTGGAAATTAAAAAATTCTTCTATTAATGTTTTAATTGTTGTGTGCCAGAATAGTGTTGGGTTCACATGCGCATTATGTATTTGACTCGTTTTTTTTTTTTTTTTTTGTAAGAAATGGAATTGAACTTCATTAAACAGAAATAGTTAAGTACATTGGAATTTATGCACTCTGAATATTTTGTCGTAGAATTTAAGATGAGGATGTACAGTCCTCTCGTTGTATATCATCTCTGTGTTCACACAGCTTAATTAAAGGATGTCAGGCAAGGTTTTGAGAACAGGTTCTTTATCTATTGGATGGGTAATTTGTCACCACTTGTGTCAATACTTTGCAGAGATTGTCTGGGGGAAGTGCTTCTAAACATCCAAAGGTGCAAGTATGTGCAGCCAACACCCGTTCAGATTTGAGACTAGGTTCAAGTATCTGAAGCCATCGCCATTTTACTTGCAATTGCTCTAACCATTTGTTTGGAGTTCGTTTCGTTGAGAGTTCAGACTTGGGACTAGGTTCAAGATTTGCATTTTTCTGGATATATACCTCTGACGAATGTATGTTTTAGGACTTGACATCCTCTGCTTATTCAAGGTTCACTATTTCATTGCGTGTCGACCAGTGATTTCATAGCTCTGGATACTCACATTAACTCTTGAAGAATCACGAGACCAGTGACTTGAGTAGTTTGTTTTTGTCATTTGTTTTATTGATCTTGACATGGGTTCGGAGATTCATCAACTTCCTAATAAAACTGAATTTTGGAGTTGTTTTTATTTAATAGTAATATTACAAACAGTAGTGTGGGATGATGATTTCCATCCATAATAGAAATGCATGGGCTTTATAAATTGAACTTAATGAATTTATCTTTAACAATGAAGTCTATCAATAATGAAACGTCTTAAAAGAAACATTATATGGAAAACATGAAAAAAACATTATAAAATTACACATACAACATTGAATGTGTAAGCCTCTTCCACAATGACTGTTGTTTGCTGAAGCTTCAATTTATCTAATTAAGGTTTTGTAAGAGACATGTAGAAGTAGTGAAGCAAGAAAATAGAGCAACGGCCAAAAAAAAAAAAGCAATCAGATCTAGTATAATAAAAATAATTCTGGTGTAACCTTGTTTTCTGATTGTTAATCTCTGATGCAATCAGATCTAGTGTTCTAAACAATGTGTGCAGCCACATGCTATTGGTTAAGTGTCTTGTGGAAAACAACCTGAAAATGAAGTAAAGAACAAAGTAAGCTGATGGTTTATATTGAGAGACTATAAGATATGGGTTCGGAATCAAATTTCTCAATCCTATGACTTGTATTAAAATGTTCAGAATCAACAAATAAAAGAAGCAATTAGCTAAAGTGCATACAGATGTTAATGTCTTGAGAAGCTCTCTTATGGCCATTATGGCATAACAGGAAGCAGGAAGTGTGAAGGAAGACCAAATTGAGAGCCTTCTGAGTTTCCTGAGAATCAGACTTTCCTGCGCCTTCTGGAGGCTCAGCTTCTTTAGAGCACTCCAAATCAACATTGCCAGTTGAGCACATTTTATCATCCTAGCAGCTCTCTAATTGTTTAATATGATCCAATGGATCTTGGTCTTCAGTCCATTGGTCGGTATCTCATCTTTGATCAGATTCAAAGGTTTAGTTTTGGCAATTCCGCCTTCGACAATGCTATACTACCGTATATGAAAGCAATTACCTGAAACAAGATAGGGATTACTTGGTCTACAATATTCCCAAGGCATCTAAACGAAGAAAACTAGTTAAAAAGACAAAAAGATAAGAGAAGCAGATATACCATTCAAAATCAATTGGTTTTTGAAAAACCCGCCTGTAGCTTCCTGACATGCCAGTTTGAAAAATCCCTACAACAAAAGAAATTTATTGAAGACAATGAAGGGAAGGGGACATGGCTATGGGAATAAAAGATCCAAGGAAAATTATAGGGATTGTATCCAGTTCTGAAATATACTTGATATTGTGGACACTCTCCATCAAGCTGATCCTGTCCTGGCAAATTAAAAGTGTATATTAGAACCACAATATCCAATATTTAGGAGAAAGAAGTAATAAGTAGAAAGCCAACCCCACAACCACGGCCAGCCTTCATAATCAGAAGTTCAATTTTTCTCAACAAATAAAGTTAGTCTTGGCAAACAGATTAAGTGAATGTGCACAGAGAGATTCATTAGGTAGCAGGCATACATGAATGCCTGCCTTCATTCACCAATAAGATAGAACTTAAACAACATGCAGTGAGTCATAGACTCATAGTAGAAGATTTAATATCTGTTGAGAATGATAACAAACCTTTTTTGCCATACGATATACATTGGCTATATCATTTGCTGGATAAATTATACTAGAACTGCCAAGAAAACGACATAACATTGTTAAGAAAGAAAGAAATAACAGTCAATTATGCTATGAGCAAAGTAAAATCTACCACGACTCGTTTAGTATTCTTTACCCAGGCATAGGAAGGACAACATCCTCAACAGTATAATTTCCAGGACTAATATCTGCTTAATAGCATGAATCCTACCTCTTTCCATGTCACAAAACTTACACAATTAATCCTTCAACCGTTACACTATCGCGAAAGAAGACTATATGAGGACAGCTCCTCCAGCCGTGCTATATCTTCAAGTAGGAGCTCACTTTCCAATTGACAACATGTGGCTTTCATGACGTCAATTTCTTTGTAAAAACAGAAACCAGAGAAAGAATTAGCCAATGTAAAGGTTGAAGGGCTTAATGTAGACATAGAAGAACAACACAAGGTAAATATATATATCTTCTCAATTTCTAAATCATCCTATCCTCCAAAAAGAACTTCTAAGTTGAAGAGTACATGCATTGAAAACCATATAGGATGCACGCAAGGCAAGCCACTGATGGTCCATTAGCTTGAATGTGATGCCATATAGAAGGTCAAATGCTGATTCATTTTCTATCAAGGCAAAAACAGAAACAGAGAGCATGGTTTAAACAACAAACTTCACTATAAACTCAAAAGTTGAATTCAAAAGTTGAGGACTCGGAATGGAATATTGTTAGTACCTGCGAGGAACTTTAAAAAAGTTGTTCCAACCATTGTCCTTGGTTTGACTGTATAATTGAAGCACACTGTCAACTGATGAAAAGCATCAAATGGCAAACTTAATGTGAATGCTTAGAAAAGAAAATGATAATGTTTTAAAGTGATGCATATTTACGTGTGAATGGGACTCAAATTCACTGCTCAATAGGCAAAATTATACTGATGAAAACTACCATACAGAATCAATAAACCAGTTACATAAAATAGAGAATTACAGAGTACTCAGAATATCTGTCCTTCAAGTATTGCTATCAGATGCTGGAAAAGAGTTCTAGCACAACAACCACTTTAATCAAAGGGTACATACCTGCTTCAAGATCAAGCATCTGAATAAGCATGAATGTGATGTTCACCCTGGCTAAAGTAAATGGATATTCCCACACAGACCGGTCACCTTCCTGCTTACGAAGGAGATCCTGGAAGGATTTCTGCATTCAGATGTTAAAAAAAAGACCTTAGCATTGGATAGACCAAGACTAAAATATAAATGAAAGTTATTGAACCAGCCATGCTAGATTTCCCAGCACGGACGATGGCTAGTACTACTGATCAATTTGATATATATGTTTTGTTGTCTTAAAGTTTTACACAGCACTGCTCAGTTCAAATGAAACCCCACCTCCCATCTTTTAGCTTAACCCTATGCATTTAGAACTATAATTCTTTTAATTCTTAAATTGAAACAAATTATCATTGCAGACATCATAGCAATTCAATTTCAAGTACTTTCATTTTCGCTATTAGCTAAGGAAAGCAAGACATTGATTTTAAAGCAACAAATGATGAGAAAGACCGCAGACAGGAAAATTCCTAGCAAAGAATAACAAGTTCTCCAATGATATAAAACCACCACCCATGCAAGAGAAATCCGCATATAATAAGTATTTAACTAATTGACCAGTCCTTTAAAGAAAGAGAAGATGCACAAGGAGCAAGGAGAAATGCAAATACAAGGAAACTAGACTACCTAAAATCTGTAGATGGATCCTTCCCTTGCCACCTCATTTTCTTCCACTGCTCAGATATTAAGCCACAAAGTTCTTCTATAGGAAAGACATCATTCCACAAGGCCCTTAAAGCTTCCTGTGGATGGCAGCAATGAATCAGAAAACAAGACTCAAACTATGCTAAAATCTTACCAACTCAACGGGCTGCTTGTGAAATTGACACCATTGACATCTCTTCCATTTCTCACTTCAGATAATTTGGTATCAACCTCATCATCGTTATTTAGACTAACACATCTTTCACTTGAAACAAGTTTTAATCTCTCCATGTCTAACTCAATGCCCTTATTATTATTAACAGATGGATTTTGGTTCCCATTAAATGCAAAAGGCAGTTTAATATCAAAATATAAGTGAATTGAACAGAAATTAGATCATTTAAAACAAAGAGGAGAGGGGAAGAGTACGGTGGTTAATTATTTCAAAATTCGATCAATTTGCATAAAATAATCCTGCAAAACAAACCAGTACCAAGACTTTGAACTTTGAAATGAAAACAGAATCAATAGACAACGAAAAAAAGGGTTGAACTTTGAATTGAAGAATCTGGCAAAAAAAATTGAAGAAAGCCCTGAAAAGAAAATTAAGATTATAAAAATAAGGCTTACAGAGCATGCATTCGGTGACTATGGGTGATTCTCTAGTGTCTCCTCCCCTCTCTCTCCGTTTCTTGATTGGGTGGTTTAGGATGAAGAGAGATTCAGCCATCAGATGGAAATAAAAGCTAAAACTTCTGGAGAGAAGAAAAAAATAAACAGTTGGCTACAAAATTAAAACCCTTAAATCCAGTGAAAAAGAAATTTGAAAAAATGAAAAGAATTTTACCTGGAACCCAAAAATGCCGGTAAAGGCTCTGCTTTCTCTCTTTCTCCATCCCCTGAAAATGAAGCACATGAGCCAAATGAAGTAGGGGTTTTGGCCCCAAGAATCTGGATTGAGGCATGAGCATTGAAGGCCATTATAGGACAGTGAGTCCCTTGTCCGCCGATTCAAAGTGGGGGTTTTACGACGAAAGTCGGTGTTTGGCGGTGATCATGGTAACGGTAGACTTGCAGTAGAGATCTGGGTTTGTAGTTTCTTCTGTGGTTAGGATTTAACTTTCGAAATGAAGGATGGAACTATGGAAGAAGAGAAGACAAACATGACGTAAACGACAGATTCTTTTAACAAAAAAAAAAAGAATTCTGAAAGGTCTCTTTCAATCACTGTAAAAGGTTGGAGTAAATTTTAAGAGGTTAATTTTATCTCTCCTCTACAAACCGGTATTTGTAAATAGAGGTTTTAAGTTGAGAAAAAGTATTTTCATCTTATGGTTTTAGAGGTCTCATTTTAATCTAACGGCCCCAATTAAAAGTCACCTAACGTGACCTTATTATAATTGACTTCACCGCAGCCACCACCACAAATATTCTTAACTAAATGTTTAAATTAGTATAGTTAAATTTGTACATGAGTTTATTACCAAAAAAGAAAAGTTTTACATGAGTTTAGGGTGTTGCTAAACATCGTCCCATTTTTTACATTTTTGACACTTTTTCCCTTTGTTTCATTTTCTAAGATTTCAAATCCTCTGAAAGGTTGAAGTTGTTACAAACGTAGAATAGCCTGAGAACTCCGGAAATAGACGATAACGTGCCGTATTTTGATGATGATGTAAGAAAAAATGCAATTTTTTTTTGATTTTTTTTGACAAAAATTGCATGTGCCGTCCCGGGGGCGGTAAACCATGGCTCATGCCGCCCCAGTG
>AWWV01009676.1:0-28803 GCA_001974805.1 Corchorus capsularis | reverse complement strand
AATTTTTGTCAAAAAAAAAAAAAAACCCCGACAACGATTTTTTTTTTTTACATAATTCTAGATCTACAACTTAGATCTACAAAATAACAACATATATTTCATAAAGATTTTCATACCAGTAAAGATTTTAGTTTGAAGGTTGTTTGAAAGTTTTAAAAGATTTGGAGTTAGAAAGTTGAAAAAATATGAACAAAGGGAAAAAATGTAAAAAGTGGGGCGGTGTTTAGCAATTCAGATCCTAAATTGTGCTATAATGAAGCATACTGGAAAAGAATCCTATTGAGCATAGCCCAATAATCATTTTGGATCAAAGCGACAATACAAGCCCAATAAAGGCTTAGAACAAGTTAAGAAAGTCCTCAATCTAAATTATTATATGCAAGGAGAAGATGAACCTTTCTTAGACGAAAAAGAAATCCCACCTTTTCCAAAAGTTAGTTGTGAAAATTTCCAGCCAGCTGGATCGTTTCACACTGTGGTTTACGTTTGTTCAAAGAAATAGGGGCGGCCTCTTCTTAAAGGGTTGAGGTGTTGATGTTTTTGTATGCTAAGCATATAATTAATTATGTACACAATTTTGTGCTTTACGAAGATTCTATATATGTAGAGAAATTTCATTTATACTTACTAAGAAGGTTTGTTTGATAATACGAAAAGCAATTATAAAGTGGATGATAATAAGAAGTTTCACTTCTCAGTCTCTCACTAGAAAGACTTTTGCTACGTTTGTGCCACTCATCTGCTCAACAGCAGCCCCATTTGCATTGAAGACATTAACAGTTAACACAAAATCTAGACAATGAAATTAAGCAAATTTTCATGAAATGAAGACGTGAAATTATAAAAGATTCAAACCCAGTCACATTTAATGTGAAGTGGAAACGGTCTCTCCCATTCACAACACACAGGAAAGTTGTTCCATCTTCTTCCTCCGGGTCTCAAGGTGCCCCTAAAACTTGCAACATAAAAGTTCCCTGTCACTTTCTTAATTACTGCTTTCAATTTGGTAAAACTTAATCAATTTGTTCAATTCTGAGTGCACCATTGCTTGTGACCCGGACTCCATCTAGGACATTTCGGACTCAAGTAACTCTTAATCACCCTCGAACTCAGAAGCTGGATAATTGGAACATATTTCACACACCTTGGTGTCTTGTACTGGTTTATGGATGCACCCTGGCTAAGAGCAAAGTCCATGAGCTTGTCAAATGTTCCGTTTTCGACTATCTTTATCTCCAGTGGTCCAATCGACTTGTCCCAAACACGCCCTTGGCGATACACGCTGTTGAGTGATTCTTCAATTGTGAAGCAACAATCCTCAAAAACTGATGCAGGGATTGAAGTTTCATCATTTACAACGATTTCCCAGTAGAGTACATAGTGACCTGGGATTGTTGATGTGTCTGCATAGCTGGTGTATTCTCTGATCGATGCATCAAATGGGAGAAGATGGGTTTCTGCGTTTTTCACTGCAGTTTGAAGCTCCAATTCATCGGTTTTATCAGAATCAATGCTAAGAACAACGTTTTTCCTGCATATAAAGTTGAATTGGGGAGCCTTATTCTTGAATCCAGCTACACGAAGTATGTCCCCAACTCGATAACGATAAAGCCCTGAACAACGTTAACAGAATTCAGAAATCCCTTTTCAGAAAAAAAAAAAAAGGAAAAGAAAAAAACAAAGCACAATACTAGAATTTAAAATCTGGGTTTGTTTAAATTTAATTACCTGCATATGTAGTGACAACAAGCTCATAGTATTGTCCCAACTTGACATCGACAAGATCAACCAGTTCTTGTTTTTCCTTTTCATTTAAAGAAGTGGGTTCGGAAAAGGACCCGGTTATCCCATTCTTCCTGTTGACAGGCAAGAACTCGAAATAGGCCATGGTGGGAATCAGGGTGTAGGAAACCTCATTAGGCTTGGATAAAGGGTTGAGATTGATTCCGAAATAACACTCGGAAGAAGCGTACATGGTGCAGACGAGGGGAAGCCCATTGCTGTAATAATCTAGTGTAGGAATGTACTGAGACATGGTTCCTGTAACAATAACATCTATGTATTTAGTGTTTGGCCAAAGCCTAGTTATGATCCCTTTCCATGACACTTCGCTACATTCTGCCTCAATAAAATCTGCAAGTTTTGAATCTGGTTTGAGGATTTTCATGACAGCTTCTTTAACAGACGAATCAGTGATCTTAGAGTCAATAGTTCCTGTCCGGATGTCTTTACAAAGAAGACTCCAATGTTTCTCAAGGAACTGGATTGCTCGAATGAAACCAGAAGCGAAAACTGCACCAACACGAAGGACTTGAGTGTTTTGGCAAAGCCCACAAAGGAGCTGAGCATACATGCTCTGGTAAGAATCAAGGCAGAGAATGGTTTCATTTGGGCTTGTATAGTTGGTGTAAGGATCAAAAGGCCTTTCCTTAAAATGTGAACTTTTGTAATAGCTGGTTAAGACGGGGCGAGCCACGAGTCTTCCTGGGGTCTTAGCCTCTGATTTTATGAACAGAAAATACATTCCTTTCCCTTTTTCCAAACCTAGGACAAATTGGCTCATCACAGGCATCAACAGGCTATAAAGCTGCGATCTCCTGTCTAGTTCCTCTTCGATCGTCGGCATCAATTTCCTCTCACCAGCAGATGTACCAGAACTATATACATAAAACAGTTCCCATGTAAAAAAAAAAACATAATTTAAAAGACTGAGAAAGCAAAACGGGAATTAATTACTCACCTTGTCAAGAACTCTGAAATGGGTTGGGAGCAGAGAATTGGTGAAGAATCGCCATTGGCAATACGCTCAATATCTGGCTTTAAATCGTCATAAGTGACAACAGGCATGATTTTCTTGAATGTTTCTCTATCTGTAGATCCATTAAGGCCATTTCTTTGCAAGTATTCGGCATTCGCGCTGCGAGAGAGAATTTCAGATAGAACTCGCTGTTGAACATGATCAGCATCACTAGTAACATCTTCAATCAATTGTAATGCCTTGTTATTGTTTTCCACTAGGATGCAACCAACCCTATCATCAATGCAATTATCCGCATAGTCGGATAAGGTTTTGGGAGCTTCTGGCATGGCTTTGACAGAGAAATATAGTGCAATAATAATGTGAAGACTGTTAATTAAAAGAAGGGTGGGGAGGAAATGGTGAAGAATGATCAATAATATCAAATATTGAAATTCTAATTTTGTGTAGGAAATGAAGTGAAACAAAGGGGATATATATAGGCCAAATATAAAGAATATGGGTACTGTAAGTGTAACCCACTAATGCATGCAAAAACTTTCAATCAAACAGATATATGCACTAACCAAAGAAAAGGGCAAATTTGTGAAAATGGGTAAATAGGCTTAATACCTAATAGTAGCATATGTATAGCATAGGGAGAGTATTTATATCTCTCTTGGATATTTTTCTATTAGAAAAGAATGCAAATTTGACTTTTCCACGTTACCAAGGAATTAATATTATAGGCGTGAGCAAAGCTAATTCTTCAACTATTATTACTCAATTATGTGCTGGGGTTCCAAGGAAAACCGGAGAAACAGTTTGGAAGAGTTCTTCTCCTTTCAATGGTGGAAACCGTAAAAGGAGGTGAACTCTTTTAGTGTAAAATTAAGTACAATAGAAGATTTTTGGGTTGTGGGAAAAGTAAACTGGGTACATGCGTGCATGTACCACGGGTGTTGCTCAAAAAACCAGCACTACCTTCAACCTTGTGCTTCAAGTAATCTTACGTGAATCCCTCCACGCAGACACTTTAATATCAAGCACAAGCATATATATCTTCATAGATCCATCAATTATCGATACGATATTTCTCCTTTTTCTAGATTTATTCCCCTTTTTAGTATTATCTTGGAAAACAATTAAAAGATCATGTGTGATTTCATAATAGTCAAGATCAAAAGACAATATATGATCCATAATTATATTAGGAGTTGGCTCTTTGTCTTGTCGCCAAATTCATGGCTTGGTTAATTTGTTCCAAAATTAAAGTTTTAATTTAAGTTTATATAATTAGTTATCCTCTTGATTTGGGATAATAATAATCAAACACATTTTATAATTTTGTGGATAGCTATAATTATGATTAGTATATTAATCTTATAGTTAGGAATTGAATCTTAATAATTTGATGTTGATGGCAATAACAAAATTGGAGTTGCAATATTGATTATTCTAGTAAACATTAATATTTGAGAATATAGACAAAAGAAAACATTAAACAAGGGGTGTGGTGTAAAGTTCAACATGCAGAACTTAGTGTTGAAGCATGTGTGTTGGACTTGGAGTTGCGATCCGTGCCTAACTAGCTAGTTACCTAATAATTAATGTGGCTATAACGCGTATGAAAGAGTAATGTTTATTTGTTTTAATGGAAAAAGATTTCTTTACTTTAATCATGGCCTCAAAAGTTTTAATCAAAATGTACCAATACAAGTTTGATGTTATTATAGGTAAAATGCAAACTTTACATATGGTGATGATTGATGATGATTTTAATTAAAACAGCTGCCGTTCAATTTGCATTTTAGCTCAATTATTTGCAGGTAATGGTCATAAAAATATCTTCATACTACTTCATATGAGCCGTTCCCATCTATTTTTACTTTAATCGGGGGGTTGCGTACTTGGAGAAATCAAAGATATGGAGATCATCAGATGATGATTTTCACTAACTAATGTAGGAAGTAAGGTCACATTACTGGATGTACCTTTACTCATTAATATAATTAATTAGATATATAGATGATAGGATTTGTGAGGTTGGAAATACAAGTAATTGTTCAATTTTGTATTGTTCAAATTGAAAAATATTGATAATGGAATTACCTGCACGCTTTTCTATTAAACCACATTTATTCGTATCCGTATAATAGTCTGAGACTAATTTTGTTTGAGTCGGTTCTAAAAAAACTCAAGATTATACACATGTTCAATTAGCTGTGAGTCACCTAATCCTTACTCAAGATAAGGGGTAGTAGAATATAGAAGTGTTCTCACCATCAACATCTGAGTCTTTAGTTTCTCTCAATTCATAGAGTTCTGTCACTTGAACATGAAAGGGGCGTTGATATTGCCTAAAGTGATTATTGAGGAAAATAGAGAATGATTTCCTTTTAAATGAGAGGGAATTGGGTAGCTTTGACTCGAATCCTAAACCTAATAATTTTCAATCGTACACCATGCACACCATGCGCATCCCATGCCCATACCATGGGCTGGTAACATAGAATGGGGCACTACCTTAGGCTCTTCGTACAGTTATTGCGAGGGCATGTCTACCACTCTATCAAGACTCCACATCCCCTTTGACAATAATAGTGAGGAGGAGGAGCAAGTGTCGTGAAAAAGAAAATTAGGAAGACTAGAGAAGAAATGTGGGAGAGAGAATATCTCAAAATTACTCGCATCACAGAAATGGTTGGGTAATGCAGCCCGCACCATAACCCGAATGAGGGGACAATTTAACTATAGAGGGGAATTTTAAGACTCCATATTTTCAAGTAAATTAAATTAAGATAACCGAATATTTTCGTAAATCTCCTAAACAAAATTAGCATAGTAAGAATAATATATGGAATGATGATGGACTAATTAGTCAATTATATTATCAAATCAAAAGATGTATAGATGGATGAGTTAAGAGATTACTAGCAATCGAAAATGGTTGACTTGTGGTCCCATACCGCCCTCGTCTCTGGCTGTCTCCTTATGCCTCTATCACAGTCACTTTCAGATCCACGTGTATCCAATCCGTTGGTTATGATTTTCCTATTTGCCTTTGTTTTGTCAACAGTCAACCCAAGCATGAAAATGAAATGGCTGTTTGCTTAGGCAGGAGAAATGTGGGGATGAAAGATTAGATCTCCATCTCCCCCACCGAGACGGGGTTTGCCTTGTGCTTGTTCAGAATTTACATCTAACATTTTGCAAGGAATGTTTATGTATCATATTAATTGCTCGATTTTGACCATAGAGGCATAGACTGACTAACAACTTTCTAGCAATAAATTATTAATAATTGACCATTTTGCCCATGTATTAAAATGTACTGCCTCGGTCTCTACTTAGTTGTCCATTATTAGAAGGTTTTCTACTTTCTTTGTTCCTTTTTCAAAGAAAATGTAATATTTTTCATTCATAAAAATGAAATTACACTGATGTTAACATAAATTACAAGATGACTTTCCCATCGTCCTTGAATCTGCCATTATGATATGACTTTTTCGAATGAGTTGGTGTTTCAAACCTTCCCCATGAGTTTTTAGCACGTACGACACCTCCTTATTTTCGCTTTTGCCTAATTTTTCTCACAGAAAGCTTCCACCAACATCATAATTATTTGTTCACATAAAAGGTTTCCTTGTTCCTAATTATTTGTTCACTTAGAAAATTCATGAAGTATTTTTTTTATTTACAAGTTAACCTTTTTTTGAGATGAATTGACCCACTATGAGGGTAAAACTCTCCCAACAATAATTCATGAAGTAATTAATGTTTATGAAAATGCTCAAATTAAGGTTTGCTTATATATTAACATTTATTTTTCCCATGTCTCTTATTGCTCAAATTGGTTCTTAACGTTTACGAAAATGCTCAAATTAGGGTATAACCTTCTAATTTGGTTAATTAAGTCTCTAAAATTACAAAATCAGCTCAAATTAGTCCCTAGAGTCAATTTAAGTCCCTAACGTTTCAGCCTAATATTTTAGAGTCAATTGACGCCAGAGACTAATTTTAGTCAATTTTGCAATTTTAGGGACTTAATTAACCAATTTAGAAGGTTAGAGTCTTATTTGACCATTTTCGTAAATGTTAGGAACCAATTTGAACAATCAACCCACATTGAGAACTCTATTCAATTATTAAACACAACAATTAAATTAGTATTACTTTAAGAAGCCGTTTGCTTAGTCAAAATTTGCTTACTTTCCTGGGAAAATTAATGGGATGGAAACACTCTCCATCATTTGTTTTGATAATCTTAGATGGGAAAGTCATTTTTAAGGGCACCTACTTTCCTTGCTAGATAGAAGAATACTTTCCCACAGGGGGGTAGGGAAAGTTTTTTCCTTCCCTGATGGAAAGTACAAATTTCATCAAAATTCTTTTTTTACCGATAAAATATCTTTGGCGCCAAAGCCAAAATGTGTCGCCAAACCCATCAATATCTCTCCCTCATTACCGCTTATTTCATGTTGGACATATAAAAATATGCCATAGTATTTCAAGAGCCAAAAATTACAAAATAATCTTTCTATTTATTTTTTTTGAACGATAAAAGAATTTATTAAAGAACCTAAAGGAGGGAACAGGGGTGCCTCGTTAAAACCTTCCAAAGGAAAAACCCAGTGGGAGAAAATCCAAAGGAAGGAAAAAGAGTACACCCTTAAAACAGAGTTCCACACCTAAACAATTACAACAAGAGGGACACAATCCATACAGCTATACCAGTACAAAAAAACAAGCAACAACCCCAAACCCAGTACAAAAGCAGCATAAAAAACAGTCCATCATCAACTAAAATAATTCACCAAACCAGTAGTACGATCAACCCCCTCTTTTGCTAGACAATCTGCTTCTTGGTTGGCTTCCCTGAACACATGACAAATCTGGAATCCAGCAATATTCTTCTTCAGTTGAGCTATATGTGTGAGCCACTTCCTCAATCTCCAAGGAACATCAACCGAATTAGCAACCCATGACACCGCATTTTTTGAGTCACTTTCCACAACCAAACAGTGGGAGTTAGCCCAATTAGAAGCACAAAAAAAGCAGCAAAGCTTCCCTGATAGCACGTACCTCAGCTTCATTAGATTCTGCCACACCAATAGACTTCGAAAATTCAAATAAAATTAACCCCTAATCATCACGTAAAATCCCTCCAATACCAGCTGGTCCTGGTTTTCCTTTCGCCGCACCATCCACATCTTTCTATTTATTAATTGTTGATTACCTTTGTTTTTTTTTTTGCTATTAACATTTTTCGCCATTGATTAAGCATTAACGTTTTTGCATCTTTCGAATGTTGTAAAAGTCATAATTCCTTTTAATGCAAAAACATTCCCAGCCTTACACCAACGTTCAAAATCGTTTAGACAACCTCATTATTCAACTTTATTATTTTGACTCCTCCATTTCATAACCCCCATTGTCTTGGCTTGTATAAACACTTATTACTTCTCATTGTAGACACCAATTCAGAAACACATCTTTCTACTTTCTGAATTCTCTCCTTCCTCATTGTTTTGCTGGGTTACTTGTGGTTCTTGTTAGCCTTGAAATTCTAACTCCGGGAAGAGCTTGTTTAATCCTGGATGATAGCCGTTAATAGCCGGAAATTATCCTTTAGGACAGTGTATCCTACACGACTCAAGCTACTTTTGTCCTAAATTTCCAACAATCTAAAGGATAATAGCCAACAACACCAAAGTTGTCGTTACCGATGCTGCTACCACCGCTACTGCTCTTTCTGCTGCCAAGCAGAACATGCCCTTCGCAAGTACTGTTGCAGTGCCTATTCCACCAGTCACATATACCCAGCCTTAACCTGACATTTCAAAGATAGAAGTCTTCAACGGTCACAAATTTAAGCGATGGATGGAAAGGATTTTCTCAGCCCTTGATATGCATGGTGTTGTATATGCCTTGACTGATACCAAGCCAACCGAAGTTGTTCAATTGGAACATTGGGTTCATGTAAATAAGGTCTGTAGACATACTATAATCAGTACACTTTCTAATGAGCTTTTTGATGTCTATTCTCCTTACAAAGAAGCAAAGCAAATTTGGGACTCCATGGTGACAAAGTATACCGCTGAAGATGTTGGGAAGCAGAAGTTTGCAATTGGGAACTTCTATAGGTGGGAGATGTTTGCAGACAAAGACATCAAAGACCAAATTAATGAGTACCATAAATTGGTGGATGACCTTAAGGCTAAAAATATCGAACTGCCAGAGGAGTTTGTAGCTGGAATTTTCATTGAAAAGCTGCCTGATTCATGGAGACACTACAAACAACAATTGAAACACAAACAAAAGCAGATGTCTCTCACTGACTTGATCGTACACATCATCATTGAAGCAACTACTTAAAAGGAGATTCATGCAAACAAAGTCAATGAGATAGCAACGAAAGCCAACCTTGTCCAGCACGAAAACAGGTACAAAAATAAGAAAGTTGATATTAAGCATGATTACAAACCTAGGCCTACTAACCCCACTTTCAAGAAACAAGGTTCTTATTTTGTGTGTGGCAAATCTGGCCACTATGCATCTCAATGCAGAAAGAGAATGATGGGAAACAACAACAAACCTGCCAAAACAAGAGTTAATCTTGTTGAAGCGGATGGTTCTGAAGATATTATTGCTGCAGTTGTTTCTCAAGCCAACATAATGGTGATAGTGAAAGAGTGCATTGTAGACTCTAGGGCTACAAGGCACACCAACAGAGACGCTTTTACCTCCTACACTCCAGTAGGGGAATGAGAAGAGACAATATAACTTAGTGACTCTCGCACTTCTCAAGTTCTGGGCAAAGGGAAGGTCCTTCTCAAGTTAACTTCGGGCAAGACTTTGGCCCTTCAAGAGGCGCTGCATGTCCCTAACATTAAGGCAAATTTAGTTTGTGTCCCTCTTAGGAAAAGTCGGTATGAAATTTGCTTTTGAGTCTGACAAAATTGTCATGATTAAGAATAATATTTTGGTGGGAAAAGGTTATTGTAATCAAAGCTTGTTTGTACTCAATATTTCAAATGTTATGAATGGAAATGCTAGTTCTTCTGCTTATATGATTGGCTCCTTTGATTTAAGGCAGGCTAGACTAGGACATGTTAGTTTTCCATATATTAAGAAAATGCAATCTTTAGGATTAATATCAAATGTTAGTAATACTAACTTGGATAAATGTTTGACATGTGTAGAAGCAAAGATGCCTAAAAAATCTTGTATATTTGTTATCCGTGAATCTGAATTATTAAGCTTAATTCATACTGATTTAGGTGACATGAAACAATGTATGACAAGAGGTGGTAAAAATTATTATATGACATTTATTGATGATTTCTCTCGTTATACAAAAGTGTATTTGATTAAGAATAAAGATAAAGCTTTTGATATGTTTCTTTTGTATAAATCTGAAGTAGAAAATCAATTGAATAAAAAGATAAAAAGAGTTAGATCAGATAGAGGAGGTGAATATGTACTATTGAATGATTATTGTGAAAAAGAATGAATAATACATGACGTCACTCCCCCTTATTCCCCTGAATCTAATGGTGTAGAAAAAAGAAAGAATAGAACATTAAAAGACATGATTAATGCCATGATGATTAGTTCTAATGCACATGAAAATTTATTGGGTGAAGCTTTATTATCTGCATGTCATGTTTAAAATAGAATACCTTATAAGAAAACTGGTAAACACCTTATATATGAACTATGGAAAGGTTATGCTCCTAACTTAAAATATTTAAAAGTGTGGGGGTGCCTTGCTAAAGTTTTGTTGCTTGATCCAAAGAAAAGAAAAGTAGGGTCTAAAACATTTGATTGCATGTTTATTAGATATGTTGAACATAGTGCTGCATATAGGTTTCTTGTGTTGAAAAGTGATATGATTGAAAGCAATACAATTGTTGAAACCAAAAATGCTGAATTCTTTGAATATATGTTTCCTTTAAAGACAGATTCAATTTCTCATGCACCTTTTAGTAAAGATGATTTGGTTGTTCTGATAATGATTTGAGAACGAGCAAAAGACCAATAAAAGAATTTTCTTTTGGAAATGACTTTTATACTTATTTGGTTGACAACGATCCTTGAACTTTTTTTTGAAGCTATCTCTTCTAAAGATAGTAGTTTTTGGAAAGCTGCCATCAAGAGTGAAATTGATTCTATTTTACAAAACAAAACTTTGGAGTTAGTGGATTTACCACTTGGTGCTAAACCCATTGATTGTAAATGGATTTTCAAAAGAAAATATCATCCTGATGACTCTATTGATAAATATAAAGCTAGATTGATTGGAAAAGGTTTTACACAAAAAGAAAATGTTGATTATTTTGATACTTTTGCTCCTATCACTAGAATTGCTTCCATTCATGTTTTAATAGCTCTTGCCTCGGTTCACACGCTTGTTGTTCACCAAATGGATGTTAAAACTGCTTTTCTAAATGGTAATTTAGATGAAGAAATTCACATGGTCCAACCTGAAGGTTGTGTTGTTCCTGGAGTACAAGAGAAAAAGGTTTGTAAATTAGTTAAATCTTTATATGGTTTAAAACAAGCTCCAAAACAATGGCATGAGAAATTTGATAAAGTTATTACTTCGAGTGGATTTACTACTGTAAGAGTAGATAGATGTGTATATACAAAGATAATTGGTGATGATTGTGTGATCATTAGTTTATATGTGGATGATATGCTTATCTTTGGTACTAGTATTGATATTGTGAATGAGACAAAGAGGTTCTTAACCTCAAACTTTGATGTGAAAGACATGGGAGAAGATGTGGTGGTTGCCTAATGCTCACTCAAGAGCAATATGTTGAGAGGCTACTTAAAAAGTTTGGAACTTTGATGTCAAACCTGTGAGTGCCCCTTATGATCCTAATACTCAATTAAAGAAAAATTGAGGAGATAACATATCTCAATCTAACTATCCATAGATCATTGGGAGTCTGATGCATTTCATGAATTTCACGAGACCAGACATTGCATATGCAGTGTGTAGGTTGAGTAGATATACTCAAAATCCCAATCAAGATCATTGGAATGCCTTGGGCAGAATATTAAAATACTTGAAAGGTACTACTAATTATGGTATGTTTTATAGTGTATTTCCTGTTGTATTAGAATGATACAGTGATGCAAACTGGATCTTTGATTCAAATGAGACAAAATCCACAAGCGGATATGTTCTCTTTCTTGGTGGTGGTGTTGTGACATGAAAGTCAGCTAGGCAAACAATTATTGCCAAATCTACTATGGAGTCTGAGTTTGTTATCCTAGACTTAGCTGGCAATAAAGAAGAATGTTAAGAAATCTCTAAACTGACATTCCACTTGGAATGAAACCAACTCCTTCTGTATCTATGCATTGTAATTGCCAAGCAGCAATAGCCATTGCAAAGAATAAGACTTTCAATGGCAAGGATAGACATACTCGTCTAAGGCATGATGTGGTAAAACAGCTGTTAAAAGATGGAATTATTTCCATTGACTATGTGAAGTCTGAAGTGAATGTGGCCGATCCTCTGACTAAACCCTTAGGTAGAAAATTGATCAGTGATACATCGAGGGAAATGAGAATAAAGCCAATTGTGAAAAACTGATAGTGATGGTAACCCAACCTATGTGAATGGATATCCCATGAAATAGGTTCATATGGGTAATAACAAGTCACTTATTAGTTATACACTTATTAGTTATACTAAACACTATATAATATTTGAAGTCACTTATTAGTCCTATATGAGTGTGAAGTGTGGCTGCTTCCATGAGAATTTGGCTAATTCTCTAGAGCACTCATGAATACCGGACGCATGTATAGCCGAAAAGCACAAAACCGTGTTGAACCATAAAGAATTATGGGGGTGTAATTTGATTTGTGAGATTATAATGTACAACAAAAAATTTCGGTTCATAGAAGTTTAAAACTTCACCAAAATTTTGTGCCCCATATATTTCATTCTTTTTAGGTCTAGTTCATAGCACAAAAGGCATCAATCCCGATGGATTACATTCACTAGTCTTAAACCCAACAAACTTATCTTCCTCTAAGTAAGCTTTTGAAATATGTGGGGGATTGTTAGACATATAAAAATATGCCATAGTATTTCAAAAGCCAAAAGTTACAAAATAATCTTTGTATTTATTAATTGTTGATTACCATTGTTTTTATTTTTGGCCCTTAACGTTTTTTGCCATTGATTAACCATTAACGTTTTTGCATCCTTTGAATGTTGTAACAGCCATAATCCCTTTTAATGCAAAAACGTTCCCGGCTTTACACCAACGTTTAGAAACGTTTAGACAGCCCCATTATTCCACTTTATTATTTTGGCTCCATTTCATAACCCCATTGCCTTGGCCTATATAAACCATCCTCACATCTCATTCTAGACACAAATTCATAAACACTTCTTTTTACTTTCTGAATTCTATTCTTCCTCCTTTTGCTAGGTTACTTTTTGTAGTTCCTGTTAGCCTCAGAATTTCAACTCCGGGAAGGACTTGTTTAATCCTAAGGGATAGTCGTTAATAGTCAGAAATTATCATTTAGGACATTGTGTCCTACACGACTCAAGCTACTTTTGTCCTAAATTTCCAACACTTCATTCCTCCATTTTTGCTCTCCATTGCTCCACTTTTGACCTCCATTCCTCCACTTTGCCGTATCCTTTCTCGTGAAAATAGAAACATAGCTCTCAAATTCGAAATTGTAACTCAACCTGCGCAAAACTCTTTTTCTTATTTTCTGAGAAATTTCAAAACATGAGAGTTGAAAAAGTTCCATAGAATTGTTGGTTCAATTTAGTTTCAAAGATATAATTCTTTTTTTTTGTTTTGTTTCTTCTCTACAACTGATTCAACCTTCGCCTTACAAGCAAAATATTTTTTTAATTAAAAAAGGTAAAAGGACAAATATGAAAATTAGAAATATTTTCCTGTGATTGTGTTCATAAACCAAACCACTAAGAACAACTTTCCCAGGATTTTAAAAATGATTTTCCAACGTTGTGTCAAGCATGTCAAAATTACTTTTCCAGGAATCACTCTCCCAAGAATCACTCTTCTGGGTATCATTCTCCTGGGAATCACTCTCCCATGGAAAGTACCAAACGGCTTCTAAAAATTAAAACCGAAAACAGGCTTACGATTTTTGTTTTCAATCAATATAAAGACTGAACCGAGATCGGTCTTAATAAAGATCAACGATGGGTTCGACTCCAATGCTAGAATCTAACAACTTATTTTGATTATGATTATCTTTTTTACGATTGAAATTCAATTCCACAATTGGAACCAAACCTTATGACTTCGTGTTGTCTACTAATTTTATCATTACTACCCTTAATCGGTAACCTAGCATGCATCTAGCCTCGAATTATTGATGACAAGCGCATTCGTGTATGTAGAGAGAAAAGCCATGTAGCTTAGAAACCAAGAGTTTTATTGAAAATAACTATTAGCAAAAACGCACTTTGCTTAAATGCTTCAAATATTAGGCCTACATATTATAGGTCTTGTTTTGGCTAAACAATTTTAATTTAACACATTTAGAAATTATAACCCTATAAACAAAACACATTTCTGCTCACAAGGTCTTCTGCCACTTCAGCTGATAGTTTGGAAAGGATCTCATCATACACTAATTAATGAATTATTATTATTATATGATAGCACATTAAAAGTTGCTTCAATTGCGAAATCAGGGTCTTCAACGAAGTTTCAACAAAAAATTATAACCAACAAGCGTTGGATCAAGTGGTAAGCGGCCTGTTCCAGTTTAAGCAGGTCTCGGGTTCGAGACCTTGCGTACGCAGCTGCCCCTATTGGGAGACTCACCCACCATAACCAGGTGCGCGATGCGGGTCGGATCCGAATTAGTCAGGGCAAAGCCCTGGATACCGGATGGGATACCAAAAAAAAAACAAAAAATTATGCAAGATCAGTTCACTGCATACTCCACTCATGTCGGCAAGTATATATATACATACTATATATACTTTTTTATCATAACAAAATTACTAAAAATCTCAATCTACGTCATGATTGAGATAACTAACCTATTTTGGTCATTTTGATCTTATAAATTATTCTTAATGTGTGAACATCATTAATGAATTAGTATAATTTAGTTTTAGTGTGAACATCATCACCATAAATTAGCAGAAACAACCTTAATTACAGATTATAATGGTGAGAAAATGAATCTAACTATTCATAGAACTCTCTATCTTATTTTATCTATCTTTTTTTTAATTCATATAACATGTCTCGTTTATAAAATCAAGACAAATTTGACTAATTCTACCCTTATAAAATGTAGAAAGATAAACTTATGTGAACTGAAATTAAGAATAATTTTGGAAAGTATTGTAAAAGTTATATAAAACTTTGAGAATCAATTATTTTTCTTATAATTGGCGCATCTGTTAAATAAAACAGATAATTTAGGACAAAATAAGTATCAAATTAAAATTGGTTGAAGTCTTTAATTAATCGATTTATTTATATTTTTTTCTTTTGAAAAGCAGAATATTATTGATGTAAAGACTAAACCAAAAGGCAGGTTAGAACCAAGAGGTAGACAAAGAAAAAGGAGAACACAACTCAAAAGCTAACAACACAGCAAAACAGCCAAACAAAACAAGGCTAAGAGGAAAATGAAAAGCAAGAACAACACAGCAACATGCAAAACCTATGGAGTTTAGCAGTACACTGTTAGTGAAGTTTAACAGACTACACATGCGAGGTTTAAGGGTTGACATGTGTCATTTAGAAAATATATTTTAATTTTAAGAGTTATTATAAGGGTTAAAATGTTAACACGAGGATTCCCTTTCAGATGGTGATGTACGAAATAGAAATCGTATCTTGATGAAGGAAGCTCAAGCAACTTTAGATATTAGGAAAATGTTGGGCATCTCTTTTGATTGTGATGATAGTGTGATCTTAGAAAAATTTAAGACTATGGAGGAAGAGATTTAGTGTCTCTCATTCATTATCATTGATGAGTTTTTAGCGAAGGAGTTCATGGAGTTGGCTTTTTCATTGTTAAATATGTTTCTGCCCTGCTAGTTTTATGTTGTTGTTGTTTGATATGATTGGGATTTGATCTGTTGGTCTTAAGTTTTAGGTGTTGAAAGTTTTGATTGGATTAGTGCATGACTGACTGGCAAACTAGAGGTAGCCGCTTTGCAAATGGGATCATTGTCTTCATTTGTTGGTGGCTTTTTCTTCTTTGGTGGATGTGTTTGCTTTTTTTTTTTTTTGTAATCGTTTGGTGTTTTGCCTTTGGCAATTTGGACTTCCTGTTACTACTCTTTGTTCAGTAATCTTTTTACAAAGTACTACTTGATTAATAAATCCTTACTTTTCAACAAACAATGTTGACACGTATCTCATTTCTTAATTAATTAATTATTTAATATTTAAATCTATTCTCTAAGGGGACACATGTCAACCCTTTAACTCCGTTAGTGTAGTTTACTAAACTCCACTAACAGTGGATAGGATAATTTCCTAATTTTAAATACAAAATTAATTAAGGAATGAGGTATATATCAACTCATTAGCCCGCTTGTAGAGTATAAACATTACTCCGACGATGTATTGTATAATCATCCTTACAAGTACTCCAATATTTTAGGCCTTAAATTTATTTACTCCCTCCGTCCCTTTTTATCTGTCGGCAATAAACGAATCACACAGACCAAGAAAATTAGTTAGTGTTGGTTAATTAAATTGATGAAATTAATAAAACTTTAGCTTTACTTTCCTAAATTACCCTTAAAATTTCTCTTCATTTACTTTCTATTCCACCTATTTTTTCACACTCTACAACATTTAAAACTATAGAAAGTGGAGTCTTAAATGAGGGTAAGTTAGGGAACATGATAGTTTATGTCCTAATATGACAGATAAAAAGGGACATATAAAAACGACAGATAATTAAATGTCCTAATATGACGGAGGGAGTATTTATGAATTATTTCTGTAATATCAATCTAATACTATGAACAATTATTATCACTCTAATATTAAAAAATATCTGCAGTGCAAGTGCAAGTTAACACACTTGTAATATGTAATTACATTCTTTAGCCTGTTAGTGTAAGTAGAAGATGAAATTACATGTTCCTTGTTTCGACCCTTGGGCCTTTGTATTACTCGCTTCGTTGCTTATTTTAAGTCCTAAATAATTGAAATCTTCAACCAAAGCAAGTAGTTAAAGTTAGTTGGTTTGTAAAATTGTATGCATATTTTAGTCTACTTTTCCAAAACACCCTTAGGGGCCCGTTTGGTTTGTGGGTTTCAAATATGCCCATGGTTATTTAGATTGATGGGTATGAACATAGTTTAGTGAAATGACCGAGTATCACATGGTTATATTTGATGACCACGTTTGGTTCTCGAAACAAATACCAGGGTATTTCACTTAAATTAGGTATACCCATGTAGGAAATACCCATGTTTGTTATAGTTAAAGAAGGGCTTCTGATGGGTATTGTTGGCAAATTACTTGAATTACCCCTATTATAAGAATATATAAGCAAAATAAGCAAGCTTAAATAATTATATATATCCATTACAAGACAGGAAACTAAACTTTAACAAAAGTTAAGTCTAGTTGAATGAAAATTGGTAGATCATCAATATTTAAGTGTAGAAGACATATCTGACTACTTAAGTTTTGATTGATCAACCAAAATGTTGATTCAATTCAAATATTTCTTTTACATAAGACAAATCCAAAAACAAAACAGAGGCAGCCCATGCTAACTTTCTCTAACTATGCTTTGCAATTAATTGGCATCAATGCCAACACTCCTCTATCTAGTAACTTCAGGTTTTGCCTCTTGTTCTGCAAGAAGAAAGACAATAAAACCACCAAATAAGCCACTTCTATCACACAATAAAATAATAATAATAAAGAGAAGAAAAAGCCAAAAAATTTCCTCATACTGAACATAAATACTGGATTATTTATTCAGTTAAAAAAAAAGCATCTCATTGTACTCTGAAGTCTGAACTTGTTTGTCTACAGACCTACCCCAATGGCTAAACTATTTCAAAATTTTCCAAGCCTATGGGGTCTTCCAATTGTTTATATTACACCTGCAGTAAAGAATTATGCAAAATGTTAAAAACTTGATGGCAGTAAGCAAAGTTCTCAGACCAATCAAGAGCTTAAATTTTGTGCTACAAGTAACAAGCATAGTAATATTCCTCTCTATATATTAAACCTATTAATAAATCCTCTCACAATGACAACCATACATGAAGGAAAAACAAGAAAAAAAAAGCATAGATAATATAAAGATAAGGAGCCAAAGTCTTAGGACTAACCATCTTGAGTCATAAGGGGATAAATCTGAGGCACTAAGATTTAGAAACCAATCCCACTCCAAGCTCTCCTTCAAAAGTATTGCAATTGCTTGAAGGGTAAAAGCAATCATTGTAGGACCTTTATACGTTACCAAGTTGGATTGTGCCATTACCCGCACGTTTTCCACTTCACGAAAAGTTGGATCACTCTTTACCATATTTGTCAATTCCAACCTTTCACGTGGTGGAGCCTCAAGATCCAAATGCAAAACTGATACGAATCTAGTTCCAAATCGGTTCAAATCCACCTTTGAGACCCGCCAAAGATCAACTTGAATCACCAAAACTTCTAGACTTGTATGTCGACAATCTTTACTAAGTAAATCCTCATTCATTCGTCGGCCTTAGACCCTCAATTCGACCTGCAATTGAACACCTAAGATCACAAGATTCACAAACAATTAAGCAATCGCAACCTAATTGTTTGCTAGGACTCTACAAGATTGAAGAACCCTAAGTTTGCTCAAATTAGAACAATGACGCTAAGATAATCAATTTGGGAAAATAATCCTCAACTTTATTAATCAACTCAACTTCACTTTTACAAGAGATATTGGTGGCCTTATATAGTGATAGGGTCAACCAAAATCCTAAAATAAATCCTAATTTTAGTCCAAATATAAGGGCTAGGGAAAAACTAGTCCAAGCCCTACTAGGAAAAGACATAATTAAACAAGGATTGGACTTAGTCAACCAAGACTCAATCCAAATAAGGTCCAAACTTAAAAATAAGCTAATCTAAGATAGAATTAAGCCCAAACAAAGATAACTAATGATAATGGGCTCATGCAATGATGTCAATCCGGCCATCAAGAATCAATAGCAAGCAAAGTAATGAACTTGTAATTGATTTGTAATTTCTTGCCCAAATCATCACCAAAGCTCTTCAATTGAACTTCAATGGTCTTCAAGTCTTCAAGATGAGTTCGAACAAGGCCCATGAGTGCATCCTTGAATCTCTTAGCTCTTGCTCTTGTCATCGGACCTAATGGCATCTTCAAAGGATCAAATGGCATCTTAATGACATCTTCTTGGTGAATTGCGATTCCATCCTCTCCTTTAAGCTTGTCCACGCTTCCTTGCAGACCTTGCACATCATTTCCATGCTCTCCATGCTTGACTTCAAGTCCATAATAAGTTCTTGACACATCATTCCCTCCATGATAAGCCTTGGGCAAATAAAAAACATATTAATTTCTCAGATGATATACTGCCTGCAAGGTTCTCATCATCCTATGACTATCTCCCTTTGTCCCAGAAATAAGATATGCTAGTCTAGGCGCTTTGACATCTGAATGAGCACTTCTGTTCAGAAATTTCTTTAAATCTGACTATAAAAAATACCCACTAGAGTCCTCTGCTCTAGTAAAGGAAATAATGTCAAATGGCAGCTGATCTCCTCCATAAGGAGCATTGAACAACACCAGTTTCCTATATAGCTTCCTCATTTCAGGAAATCCAACCCCAAATATTGCTACCTCAAGGCTAAGAACGAAGCCAAGATACATGAAGAATCAAGCAAAACCCAGCAATGTTACAAAGAAATAGGACCAATTAAGCTACCAACTATAAAACAACTGAAAATTTACATCTCAATTAAAAGAATATATGCTCAGTGCATTGCAACTGTTGAATCAAGAACAAAAAAACACTCAAAACCCAGAATCAATGACTATTGAATCTTATGATTTACATGGTCAAAATGTTCGAAACACCTCAAAATGTAGATCGAACAACGGTGAGCAAAACCCAGGTGAGCGGCAAACCTAAACGACGACAACGGCGAAGATCTGGCGGCTCGAAGGCTTCTGTTGATGCTAGAGAGAGGGCCTCGTCGAAGAGAGAAGGAGGAGAGAAAGAAAATGGAGAAAAATAAATAAACTTTGGTTTTTATACCGAGGGCATAGGATGTAAATCAGTTAAATTCATGAGGATAAAATGGTCAAAATTTGAAGAGCCCGTTGAATGAGATTACTGGGATAGTTTTTGACCCCTTGAAACGTGGGATCGGGGATGGACACGTGTGGAGGCCACGCTTGGTAATCAGGTGTGTGTGGTAATATCCGATTACCACCCGCCCATTTGCCAAACATGGCCAACACGTGGTCATCTCACGGGATACCCGGGTATATCCCAGGATACCCATGAACCAAACGGGGCCTAGGGGCCGTTTCATTCGCGGGTAACATATTTACCCATGGTTCTTAATATGGGTGGGTATGTGGGTGGTTAAGTGAAATGAACGGGTATCCCATGGTCATCTTAGAAACCCATGTTTGGTTCGACTAAAATATGACCGGGTTTTTCACTTAAAATTATGATATACCCATGTTCGGATACCCATGTTTGTTTGGTGAAAAACTTCTGAACCCCAGTAATCTCATGGGTATGTTTGCAAAATTACTACAATTGCCCCCATGATAAATTACTAACAATTTTGTAAGGAAAGCAAATAGCATTACAAATTAAAAGGGTGTTAAGAGTGCATTAAACATAAATTATTAGTTTGCATACTTAATTGACATTATTATACAACAGAGTACAATTTACATTTGATGGGGTAGTAAGCTTGCACCCTTAATTGCTTATGACTACAAAGGAGAAGGAGAAAATTAACATTCACAAAATTGGGAATTTTATGTTTCACTCGTAGCTTCCTATAAAACAAAATCCTAATTTACTTGATTGATGTAATTACATCTTCTAAGTTATTTCTCATCAAAACACAATCTGCAGCTTCAATGACAATGTCTGTCCCTGCCCCAATAGCCATACCAACATTTGCAGCTGCTAGAGCAGGAGAATCATTGATCCCATCTCCCACCATAGCAACAATGCTTCCATCTTTCTGAAAAGAATGTATAACATCGGCTTTTCCAGTCGGCATTACCTCTTCCCTCACATCTTGAATGCCAACCTCTCTAGATGAACTCAACAGCAGATGCTAACAACAATTGAACTTATTTAAAGGGAACCGGGCATTGCGAGTGCCATGAGAAGGAACATAACCTAACAAGTGTTAGTTAGACTAATTCATTCCATTAAAATTTTAAAATACATAGCGAAGTCAATGCACATGGAACACAGTTATAATTAAACAAAGTCATCTCTTGCAACTAAATATATAAAAAATAAAGGCACATGGATGCAGTTTCTTATCGAACAAAGTCATCTTTCTCACAACTACCTCAGTTGGCCTAGTTGATCCTATTAACTATTCCCTCGATCTATTAAGTTAGATTGAAAGTAGCAGTTCAACTTCCATGTTGAATACAATGCATATAAACCAATTACTCATAATCCTATGAAGTTAAGACTGTATCGAATTACTCATAATCCTATGAAGGAATCCAATTGGCCACCATTCAAGATGGAAAACAGCTTAATAAACCAAGATTTCATATCCAAATCTAGACACTAGTGACGGAATAAAAAGATAAGTATAGGTTACTTTTGCTATAGAACTTAACTGAGGGGAAGAGAAAAAGGGTTTAATATCAGTTTTCAAAATAAGAAATTCATTTGCAAAACTGAAACTCAATTAAGAAACTCATCATTTGAAACTAAATCAAACTTGCAATAAATCTAATAGCCAATTCAAATCAGTGTATGGGTATTCAATAAAGCAACTAAAAACTCATCATTTGAAAGAAATTAAGAAACTCATTCCACCATTGCAACAAATCAATACCCAAAACCAAATTAATTTATAATGGCCTTGGAAAAGAGACAAACAAGGATTCGATACATCTAAGAAACAACATGTGAACACAAGTACATTAAAAATTAGCAAAATTTTCTCACACTAAACTCAAACCCGAAACCCTTAAACACATATCTGAGCCAAAACCAATACGGATTTCGCAAAATAACGTTATTATGAACAAAACCCAAGCCTAATATTATGCAAAAATCATAAAAAACCTAGACCCATGCACCAATTCCGTTAAATCAAGAACAAAATAGCGAAAAAAACGAAAATGAATGAATTCTAAAAATTTATTCATCCAAAACACACAAAAGTTATACCAACTTGTAGATCTTTTTAGGAGGAAGAAAACCCAACAAACCCAAGACACGAATCGACCGCGACGACGAAAATTTCAAAGCGACGACAGAGGCAATTTTTAGAGAGAGAGATTGTGGGGAGAAGAAAGAAGGTAGAGAGAAAAAATGAGGAAATGGGGAATTTTTTGGCTTAAATATGCAAGGGTATAATTCGTAAATAATAAAATGTAATGAGGACAAAATGGTAAAAAAACACAAAGGCCCTTTAAGTGAGGTACCCATATGTTTTTATTCCACCCGAAATCGAGGGGATCCAACATTGTCGCGCGTGTTGTTCACTGCGGTAATGTTGGCGTGTCGCATCATCTGCTAGCATTTTCCATTCCCACTTAAGTAGTAACTAAACGCGGTCATCAACTGGTCATCTCACAGCATACCCAGTTATATCCTAGGATGACCGCGAACCAACCGGCCTCTTAATTAAATATCCATCTACACACATTCTCTCTACTTAATTAAAGAGGGTTATATTTGGAAAATAAGTAACTAATGCCTTCTTGATGTAAAATAACAAATAAAAAGGAATAAAGAGTTGTGTCTTATAAATAGGAACAATGGGAGTAATAATTAGCCTATTAGTGTATTCATTTTCACCACTACGCTTAGGGATGGCAACAGGTTAGATCGGAGCGGATTTTTGCTTCCCCCACCGCCGACCCACAGAACATGGCTCCCACCCGACATCCAATCCGACCCGATAGAAAAATACATATTTTGGCCCCGACCCCGACATCGACGGGGCGCTTTAACATCCGACACCGACTCGATCCGACCCGACAACTATTGTTCAATTTGAAAATTAATGTAAAAAATTTGTAAACGGTAGCATGTAAACTTTGAGCAATCCCATCCTCTGAACTTTGAGCAAACAATCTATTCAAACCTGTGCATTAGTTAATGAAATATCAAATTGTGTAAAAATATAGGAAAAGGAAAAGGATTTTTGACATGTTCAACAGCTACATGTAAACTAGAAAATGGAATTTTTTTTTTTAAATAAAGGAACTTGAATCGATGTCTACAAGAACCATAAACAAAGCATCAACTTAATTAAATTCTCCTTGAATCCGTAAGACCAATAAAAGAAAGGAAAGCGAGAAAGATAAGAAATGTAAGAAATTACACTCCCTCTGAAATTGAAATTGAAGAAATCGAATCATGGATTAATGAAAATGCAAGAAAAATTTGCTGGGCAACTTGGAGAAGATGGGTTACAGGCTTACGACGGTAGAAGAGAAAGAGGGGAAACAATGCTAAACCCTATTTTTTAAGAGATATAATAAGGGTATAAAGGGATTATGAAATATATAATATGGGTAATTTAGTAATTATCCTGGGTCAGATCGGGTCAGATGATATCTAACACCGACCTTGACTCTCAAACAAAAAAAAATCGATCTGATCCACCCCAAACCCGATTTTCAAACAAAAAAAATCGACCTTGACTCTCAAACAATAAAAAATCGATCTGATCCACCCCGAACCCGATTTTCAAATAAAAAAAAAAGCCCCTATCGGATCGGGTCGGATCGAAACCCATCGGATTTTGTTCATTTTGTCATCCCTAACTACGCTGCCTCCCATTTCTTAATGCATGCACAAACAGGCAACGACCTTATGGAACAAGAATGACTAGCGGAGATAGAAGCAAGTGGTAACAGCACTGTGTTGAATAAAAATGGCAAGGATTTCTTCAGTTCTAGGGAAAAAAAATTAAAGGCTCGACTAAATTCTGCCTTTGTATTTGTCTAAAACTGGGTTTTGTGATTTTATTCCAAGTGCCACATTACCGATGGAATATCACATTTCCATCATATTAACCACACGCCCCCTAGCACCACATCACATCAGAAATTTTAATTAGCAGAATTGATCCTATGACTTGCAAGGGCTTAATTGTTCAACTTCCAATAGTATAAGGATTAAATTTATCAAAATTTAGAGTATAGGTGCTAAATTGAACAAATTACTATAATAAAGAGACTTTTTAAAATATACTTTTGGTTGTTTAATCGGTATCTTCTAAACTTTACTAATGAATCGTTCCTTAGATTATTGGAGATGAAAGTAAACAATCGTCATTAATTAGAAGTAAAAGGCCAAGACATGCATTTGAGGTTGACCATGTAATTTAAGGAAGTTCAATTTAGAATTTTAAAATTCATTTAAAATAGTTAGAAATCAAATCCTTACATTGGAGTTAAGAGTCCGTGTTATTGCCCCCCCCCCCCCCCCAAAAAAAAGACATATAGAAGGTAGAAAAAGAGGATTACCTAGTAGGGGTGTGCAAACGGTCGGTTACGGTTCCTCGGGTCGGTTTTCAAATTTAACCGGCATATAGAAATAGAGACCAAAACCCAACTATAGGGGAACCGCTAATAACCGAAGATATTCAGTAGTGGCGGTTTCAGTCGGTTTCGGGTTAAACCGCCAGCCAACACCTTATTTGTTTTAGAACAGCCAATGTAAATAAAATACATTGGTTTCAATGGTCAATTGTCATTTACAAAAGATAAGCATATAAAATTTAAATATATTTGATGTTTGCATTTCCATTTGAATTTACCTAAGCTAAGTTAGGCTTGACTGCACAAAAACACTTACAAAAAATCCTGCAAACTTAAAAATTTCAAGCAGGCAGAGTTAGGCCTTAGCATGTAACATTTGCAATTTGCTAGTTTCATAGTTTGAACTTTGCAACCAATCTAATCATATACTAACTATATACCCTAAGAATAAGCTATAAAGCAAGACCATATCTAAGCAACAAGCCAACAAATTCAGCCATGCACTTGCAGCAAGGCAGCAGTAAGCATTCCGCATTCCAGTCAAGTCATCAAGCAGTAGCAGATTCCACTTTCCAGCAGCTTCCACCAACATCAATTCATCATAGAAATAATCATATATTATATGGCAGTAGCTACAAGTGAAAAATAACCCAAAATTAAGAACTAAAACACTAAAATAGAATTGGAAAAACAATTAGAAACTTCAAGTTTACCTTCAATGCAATCCACACTTCGCAGCTCTTTGCTATCCATCTCAAGAATCAATTATTGGATTCAAGGACTCCTTGGATATTTTTAAGCAAGCATTAGACAAAAAATTCAGTATAAGCAATTAAACACATAATTCATTATATAATTAATTATATATATATAATTAAACTGAAGCAATAAACTAACTAATATTCAAATACATACCTAGACCAATCTCATCAAACTTTTCTTAGTCCTGTGCATCAGTTATGGTATCCAAATCCAATTTTGAAGCTCCACGCAACCAGTCTTAAGAGAAAATCAATGCTTGGACAATGGATGGCAACATAGAACTCCTAAAGACATCTAAAACCCTTCCACCAGTGGAGAATGCAGATTCGAGAGCAGCCGTGGAAATTGGGAATGTCAAAACATCCCTTCCAAGAACAGATAGGACAGAAATCCTGTGGGTGTTAACTTTCCACCAGCACATAACATCGAATTCTTGACCTTTTCCGACAGGTTCAGTTTCCTCCATTAAGTACTTATCAAGCTCAGATTGGTTTTCTTCCTTGCCACTCTCCATGTTGTACTTTCTAAACTCATCTAGTGTATCATCTTCATCATCGAACATGTTGGTATCCATATGACCAGAAGCAGTAGTAGCTTGAACAGCCGGGGCAGTCTCCACTCTATCAGACTCCATTATTCTTCTATAGTCATCAAAGAGTTGGACAGTTGCCTCATTGACTTTGGACAGCATGGAAGACACTTGAGCAGGTTCATATGGGTACATCTTGTTGAAACACCACTCCACAAAATTTCATCTTCTTCATTGGATCCAAGACAGTTGCAACATAAAGGAGCATGTTAACCTTCTCCATTGAACCCCAATACTTCTCAAACTTGAGTAGCATTCTACCGGCCATGGCACTGATATCAGGATTCATATTCTTTTGCAGGTCCTTCATGCTCAGATAAATAGAGCAAATGTCTTAAAGAAACGTGTTTGGAGTGACATAAGATGAGTCTAAAATAAATAAAAAAAAAACAAAGTTAGTTACTAAACAGAAATTTAGTTTACACAAAAACAGAATTGAACTTAACAAAATAGAATTACAGAAATGGAGTTTGCAAAAACAGAATTGAACCATCATTAAATTGAAACACATAACAGAATTGGAAAAAAAAACAGAATTACTAGTATCAGAATTGTCAAAAAACAAAAATGTAGTAAACAAGAAAAAAAACAGTAGCAAATTAAGCAAAACAGAATTGAATTAAGCAAAATAGTACTTGAAACTTTCATGGTCAGCCGGTAGAGCTTCTTCAAGAAAATATTCAAGCTCCTACCCTTTTCCCAATCCTCACTTGTCGAAGGCCCTTTACATGATGATGACTCCATTTCTACTTTGTAATGAGGGTATTCATCATCATAAGCATCAAACACCTTCTCATACTCTTGAGCTTGCTCCAACATGAGGTATGTGGAATTCCACCGAGTGGCAACATCACCACACAATCCAGCCTTTGCCTTTACATTTAGTCTTTTAATCAACTCTTTGAACTTTGCAAACCGTGTATTAGAATTCTTAATGAACCTAACAGTTTCCCTAATCTTCTCAACAGAGTCTTTCAATTCTTTTAAACCATCATTAACAATCAAATTCAAAATATGGGCTACACATCTCATGTGAAGCCACTTCCCACCTAAGATACTATTTGTACAAGTCCTTTGCTTTTTCTTCAAATGAGTAATAGCTAAATCATTGTTAGTAGCATTGTCTACTGTTATGATCAACACCCTATCCAAACCCCAACCTTTTAAAACCTTTTCAATACATTTTCCTATAAAATCACCCTTATGAGAGGTAATAGGAGGAAAATTTATAATCTTCTTATGCAACACCCACTTCTCATCCACAAAATGTGCAGTGACACACATGTAATGGTTTCTTTGACAAGAACTCCAAGTGTAAGTTGTTAGACACACTCTATCCGAATTACAAGTAAGCAATTGTCTAAGTTTCTTTTTCTCCTCTTGATAAATATCCATACAATCTCTAGTAATAGTCCACCTTGAAGGCACTATAAACCTAGCACATGCATTGGCTACAATTTCTTTAAACCCTTTGCCAGAAACAGAGCTAAATGGCAACTCATGAAGGATAATCATTTTTGTTAAATTTTTCCTAATTGCATCAGAATTAAATTTCCACAACAGCCCCTACCTCATCTTCCCCACTCTTAAACAACAATTCAGTTTGTTTGGATTCTACATTAGCACCCTTAGGCATACTTGGACATTTAGGAATATGCTTTAGCATGTTAGAAGTACCATTTTGTTTACCATCAGCAGCATACTCTTTTTCACAGTAATTACACCTAGCTCTAGTTCCACTAGCATGCTCAAATTTAGTGAAAAATTGTCATACCGAAGACCAAACCTTTTGCTTTTTAGGTGGAATTGGTGGCCTTTGGCTAGGGCTAGGAGCTGTTTTTCTCTTGTTCTGCACACTCTTTGTAGACTGAGCTGGAGCCTTGTCCTTCCTACTCTCTCTAGTTTGTAAGGGACCTTTGTCTTGAATAGCCACCTCTTCTCCATCACCAACATTAGTCCCACTACTACTATGTTGGCTCTCCACTGAAAAATGAACACAAAAAAGTCAACAACACTTTCCAAATTATAAAAACAGCAAGTTCAAAGTTCATCCAATTCTACTGTCTAAGAATTTAACAATTGACAACTAACAAAACAGTTTCAATCTTTACCAATTTTCAATAACAAAGGAAAAAATGCACATGATGCTTATTTATTTTACTTGCTTATACAGCACATGAATATGATAGATGATTTCAACAGTATCAATGGTTGTACATGCTGTTTCATTATTTTGAATTGACCAAGTAAAACTGTATATACAATTGCAATAAAGATCATATGAAAAAGATAGTAAACAGGTTAAATGCCATTCTACTTATAGATACATGTAACATTGGTTGAAAGTGCATGTATTATTTATAATTATTTACAATTTACATGCTTATAAGGCACATCAATATGAGAGATATGATTTCAACAATATCAAGGGTCATATATGCAGGGACGGAGCCAGGAATTACAATTTGGGGGTGGGGGGGGGGGGCAACAAATTTTTTTTAACGCTAAGCAACAATATAAATATAAAAACTAATAAAATAATATAACAAATTAAAGAAAAATGAAGTTACACTTACATCGTCCTCACTTGTTTAATTAAGTTAAGCTCGGCGATTTTTTTTATCGTATATAAAAGTTATCAATAGTTTGCTCTACACCAATTCTGAGCAATTTCTTTTTCGCTTATAAGAGTTTTTTTTTTTTTCGTGATATAAAGGAAAAGAATGGAGTTTCTTTAAATGCTTGTTTTTCCATATTGCTTGAGAGTCCAGATTGGAAGGGATAAATTGATATTACATGTAGATAATTAGAAATAGATATATGTAATAAAATATAAATTTGTTACTGGTGGAAACTTTTTTTTTTCAAATCCCACTTAATATATAAAATAATTAAAAAAAAAACTCCTATATTAACTGTTATTTTGATTTTTGGGGGGGGGGGGGGGGCAGGGGGAATTAAAAA